>VIAB01001154.1:107588-120846 GCA_009801035.1 Oophaga pumilio | reverse complement strand
GGAAGGAGATTTGCACTTAAAATCTCACGATACATGGCCCCATTTATTCTTTCATGTTCATGGTTCAGTCATCCTGGTTCCTTTGCAGAGAAACAGCCCCAAAGCATGATGTTGCTACCCCCATGCTTTACAGTAGGTATGGTGTTCTTTGGCTGCAACTCAGTTTTCTGTCTCCTCCAAACACTATGAGTTTTGTTTCTACCAAACAGTTCTACTTTGATTTCATCATACCATTAGACCATATGACATTCTACCAATACTCTTCTGGATAATCCAAATGCTCTCTAGCAAACTTCAGATGGGCCCAGATATGTACTGGCTTAAGCAGAGGGACTCATCTGGCATTGCAGGATCTGAGTCCTTGGTGGCGTAGTGTGTTACTGATGGTAGCCTTTGTTACGGTAATCCTAGCTCTATGCAGGTCATTCACTAGGTCCCCCCTATGAGGTTCTGGGATTTTTGCTCACCGTTCTTGTGATAATAATAATAATAATCTTTATTTATATAGCGCCATCATATTCCGCAGCACTTTACAGTTTAACAGTTTCAAAACACAAGTCATAAGTAACAACGTTAACAATACAATAATTAAAGCAAAATAAGCCGCCCCTGCTCGTGAGAGCTTACAATCTACGTGATCTTGTGATCATTTTGAACCCACAAGGTGAGATTTTGCATGGAGCCCCAGATTGAGGGAGATTATCAGTGTTCTTGTATGTCTTCCATTTTCTTATTATTGCTTCCACAGTTGATTTCATCACACCAAGCTGCTTGCCTATTGTAGATTCAGTCTTCCCAGCCTGGTGCAGGGCTACAATTTTGTTTCTGATGTCCTTCGACAGCTCTTTGGTCTTCACCATAGTGGAGTTTGGAGTGTGACTGTTTGAGGTTGTGGACAGGTGTCTTTTATACTGATAACAAGTTCAAACAGGAGCCATTACTACAGGTAATGAGTGGAGGACAGAAGAGCCTCTTAAAGAAGTTACAGGTCTGTGAGAGCCAGAAATCTTGCATGTTTTTAGACATCTGGATAATTAAGATTAAATGCTGTGTCGTCACAATATGAATTTTTGCATTTCTATCAACACATTGCTGCACCTTTTGACAGTATTCCATAGTTTCCAGTTTTTTTCCTTTGTCGTTCGGCAGGTTACTCTTTTGCTCAAACAAACTTGAGCCGCTGCCTATAGACCTCATAGGAGATAAAACGTCAGTGTCTATAATATACGCAGGATGCACATAAATAATAGGGGGGAAGATCATCTTCACAACATCTTATCTTTTCAATTGCTTAAAAAGGATTTAGCTTGTAAATGTCATGTCTCACAATTACTGCTGGGACGTCAGAGACATAAAAGTGGAGCTCTTGAATGAGCTACTGGTGAACACTGGTCCTATGTATCACTCTTGCATTAAGATTCCTCTACTTTCTCTTTCCAATCCTGGTTGAGTAAATCATTAAACATCAGTAGGTTTTAATCATTCTTATTTTATAAACTGATTTATGACCTCAGTGACTCTTACTTTAAGATTTGAAGCTTCTTTTTTTCTTTTATTAAAGGCTCTTCCCATATATAAGAAAATCTCATTTGTAGCAGAGACCTTCACTGGATATATTTATAAAAGAAAATGTAATTTCACCAAGTAAAGCAAAATATTCAATGAAAAGTGATGATGTTTGTCGCAGAGAGAGAATTATGAGCGTCCGCTCCCGTAGCGAGTTGGGTTCAATACCTGACAGCATTGTTTTATTCTCTGTGTGCAGAGTTTGACAGATAGACCCAGAGCCACACTAAAAGCCTGCACAGCCTATTATCAGCCCAGCATTGTGTACACAGCCACCATTTCACTCGAGCTGCTTCAAACAGATGGGTCCATACAATTCAATTAGCGGAAAAAGTGGAAAAAATAAAATAGGAGAGATATGCAAAAAAAAAAAAACAGTCAACAATTCTGCGTGGATTTAGATAGGCAAGACGCATATATTGATGTTTTGTCTATTTAGATCCATTTATTACTGATCAATATTTCAGCTAGAAATGCTGATCCAAGACTTGTCCCAGGCATCCATGCTGCACAATTATATTATTTGTACTCTGGGTCAATTGATGCCACTTTTGCTAGTGTCTGCTCCTAATTTGAGCTGTTTTGGCAGCTTTTTTACCCCGTTATCTATACGTTTGGTTTAGTCTCCCATTGAATTCAATGGGGTTTGGATATGTTCGATGAACTGTTGGGTGAACTGTTGGGCGAACATCGGAACGTTTGCCAATCTGAGCCAAATAAAATCTTGAAAGTTTCGCTCACCTCTAATTAGCATAACTATTGTTGAAATAACTAACACGGGATTAATCACTAAGTAAAGGATTATAGTATAGTATTATTGCTATACAGTGTGGCTGCAGTGCTACATTATTATTTATCAGCTAATGAAGTAGGAAATTGTTCATAATAACTTAAAAGAGTATAAGCTATGTTTCTCTCCAACATGTTTCACCACATTGGCATCATCAGGGGTATGAAGTTAATAAAATTATTAGCATCATACCCCTGATGATGCCAGTGTGGTGAAACATGAGTTATGTGAGGCAGGAGACTCACCATGTCTGTGAGGCAGGAGAGTAACTGTGCTTGTGAGGCAGGAGAGTCACTGTGTTTGTGAGGCAGGAGAGTCACTGTGTCTGTAAGCCAGGTAAGTCATTGTGTCTGTGAGGCAAGAGTGTCACTATGTCTGTCAAGCAAGAAATACACTCTGCCTATTAGGAGATTTACCGTGTCTGGTGGCAAGAGAGTCACTGTGTCTAGTGGCAGGAGAGTCACAGTGTCTGTTGGCAGGAGACAGAAGATTCACTGTCTTTTGGCAAGAGAGTCACTGTGTCTGTGTGGCAGGAGAGTCACTGTGTCTGTTAGGCAGGAGAGTCACTGTGTCTGGTGGCAGGAGAGTCACTGTGTCTGTGAGGCAGGAGTGTCACTGAGTCTGTTAGGCAGGAGAGTCACTGTTAGGAAGGAGAGTCACTGTGTCTGTAAGGCAGGAAAGTCATTGTGTCTGTAAGGCGGAGAGTCACTGTGTCTGTGAGGCAGGAGAGTCACTTTGTCTGTGAGGCAGGAGGGTCACTGTGTCTGGTGGTGAGAGAGTCACTGTGTTTGTGAGGTAGGAGGGTCACTGTGTCTGGTAGTGGGAGAGTCATTGTGTCTGTGAGGAAGGAGAATCACTGTGTCTGGTGATGAGGGAGTCACTGTGTATGGTGGTGGGAGAGTCACTGTGTCTGTGAGGCAGGAGAGTCACTGTATCTGTGAGGTAGGAGAGTCACTGTTTCTGCGAGGCAGGAGAGTCACTGTGTCTGTGATGCAGGAGAGTCACTATGTCTGTGAGGCAGGAGAGTCACTGTGTCTGGTGGCGGGAGACTCACTGTTTCTGTGAGGAAGGAGAGTCACTGTAGCTCTGAGGCAGGAGAGTCACTGTAGCTCTGATGCAGGAGAGTCACTGTGTCTGTGAGGCAGAAGACTCACTCTGGTGGGGGGAGAGTCACTGTGTCTGTGAGGCAGGAGAGTGTGTCTGGCGTCGAGAGAGTCACTGTGTTTGTGAGGTAAGCGAATCACTGTGTCTGGTGGTGCAAGAGTCATTGTGTCTGTGAGGCAGGAGAGTCACTGTGTCTGGTGACGAGAGAGTCAGTGTGTCTGGTGGTAGGAGAGACACTGTGTCTGTGAGGCAGGAAAGTCACTGTGTCTGGTGGCAAGAGAGTCACTGTGTCCATGAGGAAGGAGAACCACTGTGTCTGGTGGTGGGGAGAGTCATTGTGTATGTGAGGCACGAGAGTAACTGTGTCTGGTGAAGAGAGCCACTGTGTCTGGTGGTGGGAAAGTCATTGTGTCTGTGAGGCAGTAGAGTCACTGTGTCTGTGAGGTAGGAGAGTCACTGTGTCTGTGAGGTAGGAGATTCACTGTGTCTGTGAGGCAGGAGGGTCACTGTGTCTGTGAGGCAGGTAAGTCACTGTGTCTGTGAGGCAGGAGAGTCACTGTGTCTGTCAAGCAAGAGAGGCAATCTGCCTATTAGACTGGGGATTCACTGTGTCTGGTGGCAAGACAGTCACTGTGTCTGGTGGCAGGAGAGTCCCTGTGTCTGTGAGGCAGGAGAGTCACTGAGTCTGGTGGCAGAAGACTCACTGTGTCTGTTAGGCAGGAGAGTCACTGTGTCTGGTGGCAGGAGAGTCACAGTGTCTGGTGGCAGGAGGCAGAAGAGTCACTGTGTCTGGTGGCAGGAGAGTCACTGTCTGTGAGGTAGGAGAGTCACTGTGTCTAGTGGCAGAAGACTCACTGTGTCTGTTAGGCAGGAGAGTCACTGAGTCTGGTGGCATGAGAGTCACTGTGTCTGCGAGGAAGGAGAGTCACTGTTAGGCAGGAGAGACACTGTGTCTGTAAGGCAGGAAAGTCACTGTGTCTGTAAGGTGGAGAGTCACTGTGTCTGTGAGGCAGGAGAGTCACTATATCTGTGAGGCAGGAGAGTCACTGTGTCTGTGAGGCAGGAGGGTCATTGTGTCTGGTGGCAAAATGAGTCACTGTGTTCGTGAGGTAGGAGAGTCACTGTGTCTGGTAGTGGGAGAGTCATTGTGTCTGTGAGGCAGGAAAGTCACTGTGTCTGGTGATGAGAGAGTCACTGTGCCTGGTGGTGGGAGAGTCACTGTGTCTATGAAGCAGGAGAGTAACTGTGTCTGTGAGGTAGGAGAGTCACTGTGTTTGGTGGCGGGATAGTCATTGTGTCTGTGAGGCAGGAGAGTCACTGTGTCTGCAAGGTAGCAGAATGACTGTGTCTGTGATGCAGGAGAGTCACTGTGTCTGTGAGGCAGGAGAATCACTGTGTCTGGTGGCAGGAGAGTCATAGTTTCTGTAAGGCAGGAGAGTCACTGTAGCTCTCTGGCAGGAAAGTCACTGTGTCTGTGAGGCAGGAGAGTCACTCTGTCTGGTGGGGGGAGAGTCACTGTGTCTGTGAGGCAGGAGAGTCACTGTGTCTGGTTGCGAGGAGAGTCACTGTGTCTAGTGATGAGAGAATCACTGTGTCTGGTGGCGAGAGAGTCACTGTGTTTGTGAGGTAGGCGAATCACTGTGTCTGGTGGTGTGAGAGTCATTGTGTCTGTGAGGCAGGAAAGTCACTGTGTCTGGTTGCGAGGAGAGTCACTGTGTCTGGTGATGAGAGAATCACTGTGTCTGGTGGCGAGAGAGTCACTGTGTCTATGAGGCAGGAAAGTCACTGTGTCTGGTTGCGAGGAGAGTCACTGTGTCTGGTGACGAGAGAATCACTGTGTCTGGTGGCGAGTGAGTCACTGTGTCTATGAGGCAGGAAAGTTACTATGTCTGGTGGCGGCAGAGTCACTGTGTACATGAGGAAGGAGAATCACTGTGTCTGGTGGTGTGAGAGTCACTGCGTCTGTGAGGCAGGAGAGTCACTGTGTCTGTGAGGCAGGAGAATCACTGTGTCTGTTAGGCAGGAGAGTCGCTATTAGGCAGGAGAAACACTGTGTCTGTAAGGCAGGAAAGTCACTGTGTCTGTAAGGCGGAGAGTCACTGTGTCTGTGAGGCAGGAGAGTCACTTTATCTGTGAGGCAGGAGAGTCACTGTGTCTGTGAGGCAGGAGGGTCATTGTGTCTGGTGGCAAAAGAGTCACTGTGTTTGTGAAGTAGGAGAGTCATTGTGTCTGGTAATGGGAGAGTCATTGTGTATGTGAGGCAGGAGACTCATTGTGTCTGGTGACGAGAGAGTCACTGTGTCTGGTGGTGGGAGAGTCACTGTGTCTGTGAAGCAGGAGAGTCACTGTGTCTGTGAGGCAGGAGAGTCACTGTGTCTGCAAGGTAGGAGAATGACTGTCTGCGATGCAGGAGAGTCACTGTGTCTGTGATGCAGGAGAATCACTGTGTCTGGTGGCAGGAGAGTCACTGTTTCTGTAAGGCAGGAGAGTCACTGTAGCTCTGAGGCAGGAAAGTCACTGTGTCTGTGAGGCAGGAGAGTCACTCTGTCTGGTGGGGGGAGAGTCACTGTGTCTGTGAGGCAGGAGAGTCACTGTGTCTGTGAGGTAGGAGAGTCACTCTGTCTATGAGGCAGTAGAGTGACTGTGTCTGGCGGCGAGAGAGTCACTGTGTTTGTGAGGTAGGCGAATCACTGTGTCTGGTGGTGTGAGAGTCATTGTGTCTGTGAGGCAGGAAAGTCACTGTGTCTGGTGGTGAGAGAGTCACTGTATCTATGAGGCAGGAAAGTCACTGTGTCTGGTTGCGAGGAGAGTCACTGTGTCTGGTGACGAGAGAATCACTGTGTCTGGTGGCGAGAGAGTCACTGTGTCTATGAGGCAGGAAAGTTACTGTATATGGTGGCGGCAGAGTCACTGTGTACATGAGGAAGGAGAATCACTGTGTCTGGTGGTGGGAGAGTCACTGCGTCTGTGAGGCAGGAGAGTCACTGTGTCTGTGAGGTAGGAGAGTCACTGTGTCTGTGAAGTAGGAGAGTCACTGTGTCTGTGAGGTAGGAAAGTCACTGTGTCTGTGAGGCAGGAGAGTCACTGTGTCTGTGAGGCAGTAGAGTTACTGTTACTGTGAGACAGGACAGTTACTGTTTCTGCGAGGCAGAAGAGTCACTGTGTCTGGTGGCGGGAGAGTCACTGTGTCTGTGAGGCAGAATAGTCACTGTGTGTGTGAGGCAGGAGAGTCACTGTGTGTGTGAGGCAGGAGAGTCACTGTGTGTGTGAGGCAGGAGAGTCACTGTGTCTGGTGGGTGAGAGTCACTGTGTCTGTGAGGCAGGAGATTCACTGTGTAAGATGGGGGGAGAGTCACTGTGTCTTAGGCCAGAGGGTCACTGTGTCTGTGAGGTAGGGCCAGTTAGGGACACATATCTAACAGCTGCTACTTGCTTGATAAGTGCAGGTATAATGTCACTGTAATGTAATTACACCTATAAACCACTTCAGCATATGTGGAAGCTTTGAAGCTCTTTTGATTTGCTGTGAATAAAATCAGTGCAAAACGAATTTCCTGCCAAAATCCGTCAAAACTGGAGAATCTGAATTTCAAACATTTCCTTATCTCTATAAAGTACCAATCATCAAATTTAGCAAAACAGGACAACATTACCTTCTGATAAAGTTCTATTAGTGAGCAGAGCACAATGGCACCCACTAAATAGCTCCTCTCACATAAAGTTCCAAAACGGCAGGTGGGAAGTATACATATCCTGTTGATGAGGAGCCATATGATGTACAATATGTTCTCAGCCAGTCAGAAGCATTTGATGCAATCAGTGACTTCTATTTCCAATGAGTTATAAAGTGTCACATGTAAACACCAGCAAATCAATCCAAAGCGTATTGAATTTCTGCCAAATGTTTGGATATTTTCCTGACCCGGCCAAGTTAAAAAAACGTGCAATTTTCTACTGGTGAATTGGTAAAATCGCCCACAGTCATTTTACACAATGCTTATGACTGCATCAGTCAGACAAGGCTAAGATTTATGCTTCCCTATACTGCCTAGCAGCTATCACATCACATGGTATAGTTCAGCCAATGAGGAAGGACTTTCAGATCTTGTATAAAAGCCAAAGCAGAGAATGCAGTAACCATTTGGGGAGAACAAGGATAATGTTTTTTTCACCTTTAACTTGTAAGAAGTCAAGTGAAGTCTTTTTTCAGCACTTTGGGGGCTTTTAAGTGGTTTGTATTGCAATAACTAATAAACTCCATTAAAGGACAGTACAGATTATCTAAATTAATGAGATCTTTCATAGAAACACATTCCTTTTAAGGAGGATTTTTTGGCTATTCTGCCATTTTTTTAAGTATTGTATTCACCATGGAATCAAAATCATCTACTTTGTCCCATTCCTCTCTTATTCCCCCTGGAAATTGCAGAACTGATTGTTGTTACCTTTCCTCTTGCTAAAGAGGCTCTTTTGTACAATTTGGAACAGTCAGTTCAGCACTGATTGGACAGTGTGGGGCATCACCTCGTCCCCCCAATCAGTAACACCCAGTTGTCAGTGTACTCACACACTTGTAGGAGGAATAACAGAAATAATACTACGTAGAGAAAAATAACAATACTAAGAAAGAAACAAATATTTGTCTACAAATTGGCAGGTGATAAGAGATGACAG
Organism: Oophaga pumilio; assembly: GCA_009801035.1. Classification (NCBI taxonomy): domain Eukaryota; kingdom Metazoa; phylum Chordata; class Amphibia; order Anura; family Dendrobatidae; genus Oophaga; species Oophaga pumilio. The sequence continues at coordinate 112,712 of VIAB01001154.1, read as the reverse complement.
GTCCCCTTTACGTAATAGTAAAAGATTGATCATATTTTACTCCAGTATCTTCGAGATCCTTTTTCCTATATTGCAGCCAACCAGCAATGCAGAACCTGAACCCTGACTCCATGTACCAGAATTGCACGTAAAATTACACACTAAAGCAAAAGTCTTTGTGTCCTACAAGTTCAGTAGTTCCATGCATACCCTATGCACTGGGGGACACAGACAGAAAAGGGCCCCTGTGCAAGAACAATATATGGGCCCTTTGCAGCCCATGAGCTCCTCACAATTCACAATTCTACCTGGTTCAGAGGTAGAAGTGACCCCCTCATCTCTTGGGTTGCACCAATGCTATGGTTGCCATTTCACCAGGGATATACAATTTTCCATGTCTATGGTGATTAATTACTAGTGATGAGCGAGTATACTCGTTGCTCGGGTGTTCTCCGAGTATTTGGAGGTGCTCGGAGATTTAGTTTGTGTCGCCTCAGCTGCATGATTTGTGGCTACTAGACAGCCTGAATACATGTGGGGATTCCCTATAAAACAGGCATTCCTCACATGTATTCAGGCTGTCTAGCAGCACTGTTATGAATGTGCTGGAGATGGTTTCTGAGCAGAGGCTCCCTCTGGTGGTTGCAGACAGTACTGAACCTTACAGCGAGGAATGGCAATCTGGGATCATGGACTGGACTGATATAAGGGAGGTTCCCTCCCATGATGGTCGTCGGTGATCAATTGTTCTTGTCTCAGTTGTGGTTCCTGGTTCATTTGGAAGTCTGCTGGAGTCTTGCATGCATCTGCTGCTTTCAGATAAGATGTTTTCTGCTTTTCTTTATGTGCTTGCTTTTTGCATGATTTTCTGCACTTTTGTGGAGGTCAGCCGAGTCCCCTCCTGGGGCCTGTGCTCCTCTCAGTTTATCTGGAGCCACTGTTATTTGTTCATTTGCTTTTTCCTGTTTTTTCAGTGGCTGCGGCTTAGTTTTGTTACACCAGAGATCTGATTTAGGTGGTGGAGATCGTGTGATCTCAAGTGTTTTTGCAATCAGAAGAGTTGGTATTTTTTAGGGTTTTTTGTTGGATTGCAGTCAGAATTCTTTCCTGTACTTTTCTGTCTAGACAGATTGGGCCCCAGCGTTTGCTCATTCTATTTTCTGTCTGTGTCCGTGCTTCTTCTTGTCTAACCGCCATTAAATGTTTGGGGGCTTCCTATTTTCTTTGGGGATCTGCTCCGGGGCAGATAGCTTTCCTCTTTCTGCCTTTAGGTGTAGTTATCTCTCAGGCTGTGGCGAGGCGTCTAGGATCAACGTAGGAACGCTCCACGGCTACCTCTGGTTGTGTGGTTAGTTCAGGTTACTGCAATCCAATAGGTTCCAGCCTCTCTGGTGTATTACCGTTTTTGTTTTTTCTCCTCAGCTACCGAAACATAACACAGCCCCAAATCATGCAGCTGTGGCAACAGAAACTAAATCTCCGAGCACTTCCAAATACTCAGAGGACACCCGAGCATGCTCGTGAAAACCTGAGCAACGAGCATACTCGCTCATCACTATTAATTACATTGAGCCTATTGTGTGCTTTCAGTCGACACTGCAGGAAAGGATCATAACCTAGGGGGGAGGTATTATTTCATCATTCCATGAAGTAGGGGCCAATCCCAACACACTTTGGACCTTTGGGCACAGCGATTAAACTGAATGCAAAAGCCTACAAAAAAAATGTGAAACAAGCATTCTACCAGATTCTGTCACCAATGCACTGTCACTGGATCTTAGGCTACTACTGATCCATCCACTGTACCCAAAGAGACAGCAAGCGGCAGAGGTGGTCCTCCATGTTAAACGTTAGAGTAAATTCTCAGCTGCTCCAAGGAAACTTTCAACCTGACATGCAATGGAAAAGCGCAGCCCAGCAGGACCAATAGGTTGTTATTGTGATGACTGTTTTATGCTTTGTATGGCAATGATCCTAGAAAGAAAATGGATCAATAAATAGTTGAGATGTAGCTGAACTGGATCACTAACTCTGACAGTATATAGATATATATTTTTATGTTTGCATTACATTAACTATACAACTGCACAGGAGATATTGGCAATATGAATGAACAATGCAGATATTGGTCAATAATGCACTTATGTACAGGCACGCATAGAGAATGAAGATGGAGCAAGAGAATAAATAGCAAAAACATAAATGAAGTAACCATCCAATCTAGAATCACAAAATCCTTGTAAAAGCACAGTCCAGGCAAATGGAGCAGACAGCTGGAAATTACAATAGAAACTTTGCATAAGAGATCAATATTTTAGCAGCAACCAGATGAGAATATAAAAATACCTCCATGAATAAGTCAATTTCACAGCATAGTTTAGGAAAAGGAACCTTTATCTAGAAATTGCAATACAAATTGAATTAATTTATTAAGTATAAGTTCAGATGTCACAGTGCGGAAGTTGTCCTCTAAAAATTGCAATGGATAAACCAAACTCAACTCTGCTACATCAGAAATTCTCACTTGGCTTTGTGTATTAGGCAACGTTCCCACCATGAGCTTTTGGTGAGTTTTTGATGTTGCAGATTTTCCACACCCATTAAATAAAGTAGATTACTAGCATTTTTTTTTTAAACAAGCAGCGTAAAAACTCACCAAAAACTTATGATGGGAACGTAGCCTTACACAGCAGATGCAGAATTCACTCATAGTCATGAAAAAAACAGTATAAATCAACATTAACAAACTTGGAAACAATAAATGCAGAGTTAATCCAGAGCGATGCAATTAATGCATAGATGACAGTATAAATCAGCATTACCAAAATCGGACACAGCAAGTGCAGAGTTAATGCAGCTAATGCAATGTTTAGCGCAGCAGGTAATAAAGTTCCAGAAAAAAAAGTATCCACATTGGCCAGCAGCGTTAATGAGGCGTCTTCTGCAGTTAATGCATTTCCACCCGCGCAGGACAGACAGCAGAGGCTGCTTACTCCAGGAGGCTGCTACCATATCCTATAGCAGGAGGAGGGATCCAACCCAAAGCCTGATCTCCATGCAGATAGCACATGGATGACAGGCTCAGGCAGGGCTGATGCACACACAGGGAGCCAATCCTAAAAAGTAGCATTCATTGGTGCCTGTGGGGGAAAAAAGCAGCAACCTACAGAAATCCTGCACCATAGAGGAGATCATGGACCATTGCATTGGGACCTTTGTTCTGCATGATTTGGTCACTTTTGCAGAACAGAGAGCAGATTGATGCATGGTGCATTTGGATGGATTACCCTAGTCTAGAGACTAGTATCATTGCATAATCCACTTAGGAAGCCTCTGAAGAAGGTCCCCCCTCATTCCTCCTGGGGGACTGGAGGGACACGTTTGTGGCATTCAATCACTTAGGATTAACTCCGCGTGGAGGCTGTACTGGGGGAAGTGCTAGGTGCAGCTGTGCATCCTCCTGCTGAGATCTGATCTGACTTTCCTATCTCAGCCACTTGATCGCTCTCACTGCAGAGACGTTGGCTCAGCTTGCAGAGGAGGCTTGCCTAATGCAGAGTGAATGCGCAGGAATGGCTTTGTCACTGCTGGATGAGAGAGACCCACAGCCCTGCACACACCAGAGGCTTCCACTGCACCACTGACTTGCCCTGTGTGCAGCATGTCTGAGCTCTTTCACCCAGGCAGGGGCTGGAGGGAGCTGCTGCCTTTTGGAGAGGGTCTCCTTTTTCCTGTCCTTCTCTGGATCTGTGTCTTTGTCTAGAGAAAGGTGGTGGTTGGGTTGGAGGAAGGATAGATCCCTGGAAGCAAACCACTGCCTAGTGTCTGCTGCCCATGTATGCAGCCCTAAATCCTAGCCCATACAAGGGGAGTGCAGCTGAATAATCAGGAGGAGGAATTGGACCTGCTGTGACCTTCAGCACCATGGACAGCGACCCAGCTCAGCAGATCCCTTCCAGCACCATGGACAGCAGTAACCCAGATCAGATCCCTGCCTAGATTGGCTCCAGCTTGTGGGATCGAGGATCTACCATTTGGATTGCCTCCACCCTTTTTTTGGTCGACAATCTGGATCAGAACCTTGGAGCACTTCATCTCCCAGCTAATTATTCGGATTACAAGTGCAATAAATCCCTTGGTTTCCCCCATGGCTGCTGCTGCCAGTGGGTGCTGTCCGGCTCTGGGCATTATGTTGCTGCTTGCATTAAAGGACCATTTTATGGATTAACCTGGATCAGGTACATTGCAAGGTCAAAGCTCCCCTATATCAGGCACTGGCATCCAGAAACAGGCTCTTTTTTTGGATTTACTCCTTTGTAAACTATTGTCGGGTCTTATTAGCGCATTACGATGCGTCCTGCCTAGGAAGTTGCTGGATAAAGGTGTCTTGTGATGTGTGGACAGGCTGCATGCTCTGCACATGGTGGTGCTGGGGATGTCTGTACCCACACATTCTCCTCGCTGCTGCTCTGATCCCCACACATTTCCCTGCTGTCATCCCTTGTAATGGAGCATTCTGTGGATTACCTCTAGGATAGCATTCTAGCATGCCAATGCTGGGTGATGGCAAAGGGCATACAAGTTACCGGAAAACACTTTGCAAGAAGCCTGTGAGATTCCCCCCAGGCAGCCTGTTATCACTGTATCTGCAGGTAAAGAGGCTGACTGCAATCGGCTGTACTCCAGAGGCGACAGGTAAACACCAAGCTTAATCCTTCCCTAAAATTGTGTTGTGATCTTGTGTCTTATGGCTCAGCTGCATTGCAGACTGCTTTACTTATTAATGCTTTTTCACATTTGTTAGAGTGAGCTGAAATACCCAGGGGTTCCTGTTGTATGATGTTCTAGCAGAATCATTTCTATTAAATGGAAAATAAATCTATACAGGGGCACTTAATCTATCCCTGGAATGGGAGATCAGTTACATAGCTTCCTGGACTCCAGCTGGAAACAAAGTATCTCCATCCAACCTTCACATCTTCTCAATGGAAATTTACACATCTTTTACTGAACTCGGGAGATATATCTATACCATCAAGACAGACGGGGTGCATTGGCTTATGGAAGAATTGGGGTGGTGGTGTGGCATATATGGACTGCTACAGACCTTCCTTCCATGGCAGATCTTGGACTGATCAAATCTAT
>VIAB01001154.1:84531-102692 GCA_009801035.1 Oophaga pumilio | reverse complement strand
TGTCATTCTCAAAACTTTTGGCCATGACTGTAGATAGATAGATTATGAATCTAAGTTTACACCAAGTATCATTTGCCTTATTTTGCAACTAAAAATGTGCATGACAGCTTTGCAGTGCAAATTCAGCCAGAAACATGGGGCACCTAAAATAGTCTCAAAGTTAATTACTAGATGATACATTTTGATAGAAATTAATTAGATAGTTATATAAAGACATAGATACAATGACTCAAAAAACGAGGCTGCGCTCCACAATACTTCAATGAAACAATAATTGCAGTTCATTCACCAATATACTTATTGTTTCACTGAAGCCTTGTGGAGATCAGCCTCGTTTTTTTGATTTGTTGGATATTGGGAGGACTTGCAGCTGGTGACTTGGAGGACTAGCACTCTTTTTCAGGACTGAAGATTGTGATGCTATTTTTGGACAAATGGTTGGATGGGTGGATGGATAAATACATGGATGGATGGATCAATTGATGAATTCATGAGTGGATAATAATAATAACTTTTATTTTTATAGCGCCAATATATTCTGCAGCACTTTACCTTTTTGAGGGAAATAGGTGGATAAATGGATAGATGGATGGACAGATGGATGGATGGATGAACGGACGATGGATCATGGAGAAACAGCCAACCGGATGGATGAATGGATGGACAGATAGATCATGAATGGATGGACAGATGGATAGATCATGGATGGATGGATGGATGGATGAACGGATGGACAAATCATGGATGGACTGACGGACAGATGGATGGACCGATGGATAGATCATGGATGGACAGACGGATGCATGGATGGACGGATAAAAGATCATGGATGTACTGACGGATGGATGGATGAGGGGTCCCTTTAGACTGTGTTCTTTCACAAGGATTGACCTATTGGTACAGGCATTGTTTGTTTGCCATATAACGACCAATGGACATTATAGAAAGGGGTGTCTCCTCTACAATCCAGAGCCTTTGCAAAGAATAGATCCTGCTTTGAAGGGCTAATGATTGCTGTGATTTACATGCCATGCAATACCACTTTACAGCCACTATAGTGGAAATATGAGGCCTCCCTGAGCTTACCCTGTAGGTAAGTCTATCATTAGGATTACTTCTGCCTGCTCCTTGGTGATTGCCTTTTTAAAAGGGTTGATCAGACACCTAGTACCCCACAATGATCAACTGGTCTCAAAAGTAAACAATGCATGAGACCAGAGCACCACAACTCAGTGTAGTGGCCATTTTGGGGTACTACAGCTCACCTTCCATTGAAGTTGCTGTACTGTGAATTGCCAATGCACTGTTCTATTTAAGCTCCATAGATTTATTACTTCCTTTCATCACAGAACTTGGTAACAGCTGATCCGGTTGCTGGGTGTCAGATCTCCACCTATATTGATGATCAATATCAAAGTCCTGTATTAGGTTCACTAGGTGAGGTGGATCTTCAAAGCCAAAAGGTCTGGTTGGCACACCAGCAATGGATGTCAGTGCAGTAGCCAGAAAAGACATGCGTGAAATAGGTAGCAGACGTACTGGAAGCTGAAGACAGACCGGATATGTCCTAGAGACCGCAGACAGGTAGCAGAGGTACTGGAAGCCACAGGAAGATAAGAGATGTCCTAGAGACCGCATACACGTAGCAGAAGTACTGGAAGCTGCAAACAGGTAGCAGAGGAACTGGAAGTTGCAGGAAGAGCAGAGATATTTGGGAGACTGCAGACACGTAGCAGAGGTACTTGAAGCCACAGGCAGAAAAAGTGATGTCCTAGAAACTGCAGACAGGTAGCAGAGGTACTGGAAGTCGCAGGCAGATCAGAGACATCCAGGAGACCGCAGATAGGTAGCAGAGATACTGGAATCTGCAGGCAGACCAGAGATGTCCTATATTCTGCAGACAGATAGTAGAGGTACCGGATACCACAAACAGGTAGCAGAGGTACTGGAAGTTGCAAGCAGACCGGAGATGTCTGAGACACCGTAGACAGGTAGTAGAGGTACTAGAAGTTGCAGGCAGAGAGGATATATCCAAGAGACCGCAGATAGGTAGCAGAGGTACTAGAAGCTGTTGACAGTTCGGAGATGTCTGGGAGAGCACAGACAGGTTGAAGAGGTACTGGAAGCCAAAGACAGACAGGAGATGTCGTGGAGATAGCAGACAGTCAATGGTGCACCAACAAACTAAGAGAATTAATATCAAGTCACAGGTGTGTGTCTTGGTGGGCCTTATGTAGGCCTAGGTATATAATAAATGAGAACATTTGAGCATGCTGGGCTACTTGCAAAGTGATATCAGGTTGAGACAACTTTAATTTTTGTTGCATTGTGCCCCTAAAACAGTATCAGTCCTCACCTGACTGGTAGAAATCATATCGCTACAAAGACAGCAGCCCTTACACAATGCCCTCCTTCCTCTTATTTCTTGCTTTTCCCTAATACACAATTCACAGGGTTTCCGGACACTATTTAAGAAATAACTTGATATATTATGCAAATATTACTTAATTTGTATCGAGCAACATTACCTTTGAGCAATAATTAAGCTGGAGACACAATTGGCAATTTGGGAAGTTTTGCATTGCCTGTTGGCAATAAAGGAAAGAAGGCGAGAAGCTTCTCGAGGTTTTAATTTAGCTTGTTAATTACCATGATCCCTTCACGTGAACTCTCTGCTCAAAACTGGAACATGCGGTGGTATCGGAGGATGTTTTACAAGGCTGTGCAGCCCGGTACGGTGGGATTATGAGTCACGTCACGTGTTGATCTGCTCAATCAATTATTATAGGCAGCTCAGTGCTCCGGGCCATCTTATATCGTAGCATTAAAGTGTAAGGCATACTATATTAATAATTACTGAGCTTCCCTTCCTGCCAATGCACATGGGCACATTTGTCAAGTGGGAGGCTGAGACAGAAATGCTAAGTTGATACAATTTGCTTTTGTTTTGTGCTGTTCACATGATATATTAGTAACCAGCTTCAATTACATGAACCTCATGTTCCAGGCAGGAGATCTGCGTTCGATAAGTGCATGTAATACATGTTGTTGGGAAGGGGCGAGGCATGTGGCGGTGCGAGCACGCAGCAATCAGTTAGGATGACACAAAGCCATTACTGTTTGATCTACTATGTTGGAAGTAGGCAAATTGAGCAAGAAATCTTTGTTTTATCATGAAGCCGTCAATCATATTTATAGACTTTTGCCATAGTGGTATTAAGAATAATATTAGCATTGAAGGGGTTGTCTGGGACTTTGATACTAATGGTCATCCATACTAGATCGAAGAGGGTCAGACTACATGCACTCTCACAGATCAGCAATTTGCAGGTCCATAAAGTAAACAGAGTACACCATAGATCTGTACACTGTGTAGTGGCCGTTCTCGTACTAAAGTGAATGTGATTTGAGCTGCAGTACCCAAGAATGACCACTGCATGGTGTAATGAGCTTTCATATCCTTCTGGGCACCATGGGACTTGGAAATCCTAATTGATGGGAGTTTCAGGTGCCAGACACCCACCAATCTGATCTTGATGAGCTATCTTTAGAATATCAAAAGTTCCAGACAACATTTTTAAGGCAACTTTACCAGTTTGACCAGAGGTATCTAGAGTTAGGAAAAAATTGTTTTTCAGAAATAATGAACACAGCAAACCCAATGTTACAGTATTGTATTTGCACCTCAATGCAAAAGGGCACTTCCATGTCCCAGTGGTCAATTTTGCACTCTGATACAAATGCTGTACTTGTGGCAAAACCAAATCCAGGACCCCAATACAGCAAGGAAACCATGCTACATGCTGAGCCACCATGCTACACTCTGAGCCACCATGCTACACTCTGAGCCACTATGCTACACTCTGAGCCAACATTCTACACGCTGAGCCACTATGCTACATGCTGAGCCACCATGCTACACGCTGAGCCACCATGCTACACTCTGAGCTGCCATGCTACACGCTAAGCCACCATGCTACAGTCTGAGCCACCGTACTACACGCTGAGCCACTATGCTGCACTCTGAGCTGCCATGCTACACGCTAAGCCACCATGCTACATGCTGAGCCACCATGCTACACGCTGAGCCACCATGCTACACTCTGAGCCGCCATGCTACATGCTAAGCCACCATGCTAGTCTGAGCCACCGTGCTACACGCTGAGCCACCATGCTACATTCTGAGCTGCCATGCTACATGCTGAGACACCATGCTACACGCTGAGCCACCATGCTACACTCTGAGCCACCATGCTACACGCTAAGCCACCATGCTACACTCTGAGCTGCCATGCTACATGCTAAGCCACCATGCTACAGTCTGAGCCACCGTGCTACACGCTGAGCCACCATGCTACAGTCTGAGCCACCGTGCTACACTCTGAGCTGCCATGCTACATGCTGAGACACCATGCTACACACTGAGCCACCATGCTACACTCTGAGCCACCATGCTACATGCTGAGACACCATGCTACATGCTGAGCCACCATGTTACACGCTGAGCCACCATGCTACACTCTGAGCCGCCATGCTGCACACTAAGCCACCATACTACACGCTGAGCCACCATGCTACACTCTGAGCTGCCATGCTACATGCTGAGCCACCATGCAACACGCTGAGCCACCATGATACACGCTGAGCCACCATGCTACACACTAAGCCACCATGCTACACGCTGAGCCACCATGCTACACACTAAGCCACCATGCTACACGCTGAGACACCATGCTACACGCTGAGCCACCATGCTACACACTAAGCCACCATGCTACACGCTGAGCCACCATGCTACACTCTAAGCTGCCATGCTACATGCTGAGGCACCATGCAACACGCTGAGCTACCATGTTACATGCTGAGCCACCATGCTACACGCTGAGCCACCATGCTACACTCTGAGCTGCCATGCTACATGCTGAGGCACCATGCAACACGCTGAGCTACCATGTTACATGCTGAGCCACCATGCTATTTGGACTACATTGCACCTTTACAATTTGCAGCTGATGCAATAGATGCAAATATTGGATTAGGAAGTGGATAAAAAACTCCAATCCTAGCCAGCAAGAAAGAAAATAGTAATGATGCTGATTATGGTGATAGCGGTGACAATAATCACAGTGGTAACGATAGCAATAAGTAGAGTACAGATCAGGATGATGATAGAGCTAGGAACTGCAGTTATGCTGATGACAATGATAACTATGGATGATGAGAAGAATTAGGATGATGACACAAGTTAACTACAATGAAACCAACGGGTGTAGCGTTAATGGTGCTGATCATGTAATCATTGATTGTAGGACACATACAAGAGAGAAGGCTTGTTCGGAAATACATTTTCTTCTTTTCCTTTTATTTCTCGCAGCACCAAAGGCCAATATCACCCACATTACTCTCCTGCTGCCAACATGGCTGTGATAATGAAGATTTCAGTACATGCTGACATACTTCTAAGAAGCAGCCAGATAGGTCCTACCTGACATTCACCTCTATAAACCTCTTGTAGCTACAGATATGTCCTTCTTTAACTTTCCTGTAGGCTCACCAAAATCCCAAGATCGGAGACATCAGATGAGAAACTCTGAAAAACAAAAATCTAATTTTGTGATACTTTAACTGGAGATGTTTATGCTTTCTATGTCTCTTGGTGGCCATCCAGTGGACATAATGCCTACTGCCACCAGTTGAGCATTTTGTTAGCTTGTCCTGATAATAGGTCTTAAAAGAAATTGTAAAAAAAGTAATTGTGGCCACATCTGTACATGGGCTGATTCCATGGTTTATGTACTCGTAACACCTCTATAATGACAACTTTCCATATAACTCTACATTGACTTATCCAATCTTGTGTCTCCTAGTTCATTGCTAGATATGCCAACCTTCTGAAGTTTTAGTCGATGAGAAAGAATTATGATGGGAATACATTGTTATACTACTATATGATGTTTTTCAGCTAATGCCATGAAGGATTGACTCTAGAAGCATCTATTCTGATGTGATGTGTTTCCTATTTCTTGAGTCTTTTCACTGAGTCTCTTGTTCACGGTGTGACTCAGAATTTTGACATTAAGGGTTAAGGTCGTAGACCTTTAAACAAGCCAAAGTGCTGTATAAACAGATTATGTATTGATTTATGTGTTGTTCAGTGTTGAATTTCTAGTCTTGCATCTCTTCTGTAAATTTCTTCTTGAAGATAAAGATGTATATCTTCGTACCGTGTTAGCCAGTAGATAGAAAAATATTTAGAGTTGAGAGTCCTCAGTGGTTGATACCTCTTAATGGCTAACTGAAAAGATGGTAACAAATTGCAAGCTTTCGAGACTACTCAGGTCTCTTCATCAGGCTGAACTAATACAAAATCTGAAGAATCACATATTTATACACAAAAACACAGAAAAAATGCAATAGGTAAGACAAGTGACGTGAAGCAGAATAGTCATTATGGCAGAGGGATGAGCATAAATATTGGAACAGTTCATAGATAAGGAGAGAAAGTTTTATTACCCTCTGATTGGGGTCTGGTAATGTTTTGTGATGTTTTCACAGGGTATTTGGAGTAAATTCCTTGATTGATGTAATAGGCCATAAAACCATGTGACAGGTTCATTCCAGCATTAAGAGTGTCAAAGGTCACCATCAATTTGTATTCGCAAATTCTTCTCTGTCTCTGAGATGTGAATCTGCTTCTTAGTACCAGTATTTTCATATCTGACATGCTATGATCAGGGGAGCAAAAATGTTTTGCTACAGGTAGATCCATTCTTTTTTCTCTTATTGTGTGGCGATGAGAATTCATCCTTGTTCTCAGTTTTTGCCCGGTCTCCCCCACATACAGACCCCCAGTTGGACATTTAGTACATATAATTAGGTACACAACATTAGATGTGATGCAGCTGAAAGTACCTGGTATCTTGTAGTCCTGATGTGAGTTGGGGATCTTTATCTTGTCCGTGGTCATTATAAATGGACAGGTTTTGCATTTCTTCTGATTGCAAGGAAAGGTTCCTGCAGCTGTTGGGGAGGACAGGGAACTTCTGACAATGATGCTTCTTAGATTTGGGGGCTGTCTAAAACACAGTAGTGGGGGGTCTGGAAATATGGATTGTAACCGGGCATCTTTTTGTAGTAAAGGTTGTAGTTTCCGTGCAGCTCCCCTTAGCACCTCCAGATTTGGATTGTAGGTGACCACTAGAGGCACCCGGTTATTTTCTTCTTTAGCTTTGTAATGTAGCAGGTGATCCCTTGATATTCTGGTGGCTCTTGTAATTTGGTTTTCAATTGTTCTTGGATGGTAGCCCTGATTTAAAAAGGTCTTTCTAAGGTACTTTCAGCTGCATCACATCTAATGTTGTGTACCTAATTATATGTACTAAATGTCCAACTGGGGGTCTGTATGTGGGGGAGACCGGGCAAAAACTGGGAACAAGGATGAATTCTCATCGCCACACAATAAGAGAAAAAAGAATGGATCTACCTGTGGCAAAACATTTTTGCTCCCCTGATCATAGCATGTCAGATATGAAAATACTGGTACTAAGAAGCAGATTCACATCTCAGAGACAGAGAAGAATTTGCGAATACAAATTGATGGTGACCTTTGACACTCTTAATGCTGGAATGAACCTGTCACATGGTTTTATGGCCTATTACATCAATTAAGGAATTTACTCCAAATACCCTGTGAAAACATCACAAAACATTACCAGACCCCAATCAGAGGGTAATAAAACTTTCTCTCCTTATCTATGAACTGTTCCAATATTTATGCTCATCCCTCTGCCATAATGACTATTCTGCTTCACGTCACTTGTCTTACCTATTGCATTTTTTCTGTTTTTGTGTATAAATATGGGATTCTTCAGATTTTGTATTAGTTCAGCCTGATGAAGAGACCTGAGTATTCTCGAAAGCTTGCAATTTGTTACCATCTTTTCAGTTAGCCATTAAAAGGTATCAACCACTGAGGACTCTCAACTCTAAATTTTTTTCTTGAAGATAAGGGATGATCTGCGATGGTCTTGACCTTGCCAAATGATGGCTCTTAGAACAGTGAACTCTTCATTATATGTTCTGGATACAGGTCAGGAAAATGTATTTAAAGTTAAAGTTTGGAAAATAATCACAGATCTGTTAAGGATCATCCCCTGCTATATATAAATAAACACATTCTCTTGGGTTATCCCAAAAACGGAAATGTTCCCCCCAGCTATCCCACAGCCTACAATTCTCTGGACAATGGGATATGGAAAAAGTTACATGAGTTGTTGATGATGATGTTTCCAAGAAAGCTTCCCTTACTTGACAATGTGTAGTGAATAGTTTTTCACTTTGTAAATGATGATGTTCATGAGGTTGGGGTAGATTGAAGTCATGATGAAGAGGTCAACGATGACTATGGTGATGTTGAGGACCGTAATGGAATGTGGAACTTAGCAACCCACATTCTTACATTGGTGGGATCCCAGAAGTCGAACAATCCAGCAATCAAGTTAATATGACCTATTCTGTGGATAAATTATACATTTTGATTGTTGTACATCTTTATTTAATAACAGTTCTAGTGATGAGCAGGATTACTCATGTGCAACTGCTGCTTCAGTCCAATATGGGTCCTAAATCCTTAATTCTCATGACAGGTGAAATCCCACAGTGGGACATCTCAGTGAGCAGACTTGGATTTTAACATTGTTGGACCTCTCTTCTTATGAACTGTTACAATGATGGCTAAGGTGATGACACAGAAGTTGATGATAGTGATAACTATTGTGATGTATTTGCCAATGATGACAGACGATAGCTCAATGGCGGACCATTATGACTCAAAACTCCAAAAATAATTATATTTTGTTATATTTGATACTTAGTATGACAACATTGCTGTTTAAATTATTATATGTTTTGGAGATCTATGGCAAAAAAAACCCGATTATCCAAATTGTAAATTTCTTCGTGTGACCAGCTTGTTAAAAGGAAAGTTTTTTCCCTTTTAGGCATTATTATATTAGAGGTCATTCAGTTATAGTTTAAGTTTTAAAATAGAGAAAAAAACTTAAAATTTTGGTGAAATTTTACAATTGTGAATTAAAATGTATGATGATGTGGACGAAATACGGTAATAAAATAAAAGACCTATATTGCAATTTTATAAATGTTTTTAAATCTATTTTAGCATATTTTTATCTGTTGACTTTATGAAGTAGGTAGATTGTGAGGCAGGAGACATGCCCCAGATGAAGTAATTTGGCAAAACTCCTGCAACGAGTCATGTGTAAGATCTTCAAATGCAGAATATAATGGATCTTTTTTTAGTCTAATACATACTTTGTGAGTGATAGTTTGTTTTTATTCAGAATTTCAGTATGGTTGGTCGCCTGGTGTTTTGTTTTCTTCTCTTCATTAGGAAGAGTGAACTCAAGAAAGCCGGCACTGAGCGAAAGTGAGATCAGGAAAGTTGGCTTTCTATCCATTCCACTTAATATCTCAATTATTGACTTTAAGAACCTTGGGACTTTTAGAGCTAATTTCCAATCCTGTGTGATACTTGGTTTTTTTTTATGCAAAAAGAATTAGCATACCTAATCTAGTTACGTCTCTCAGACATCAAAACAGAGTGGCTGCCTCAATAGTCAAGACAACATTTCTGTACATTCTGCTCCCTTGATATCTTTTTTAAGCTCAATCCATTAGTTTACCAATCATCCAGTCAGTCACGTCTTAATTGACAACCACATTTCACCAGTACGGCAATGCCGGGGCGATCTGTCTCTGCTACGTGTCATTTCCTGTATATGGTCACAATGTATTAATCACAGATGACCCACTTATCCTAGTCTGTTTCTGGCAGAGTACTCTAATTAATGTTGATACATCGTCCGCTTTTGAGGTCTAGTTTTAAGTGTTTCATTCTTTAATTAGCCGTTTGGAGCTCTCGTGTAAAAGACTTCAAAACCCTACGCCAAAGTAATTGGCCCAGGCAAGTGACAAGAGACTGTACATTGGGGCTTAGTCCATCTTCACATCACTTTTTTAATGTTTCAAATGTTTGATGATCAATTTAACGAGCGAGCAAATTATCACGGCTGAGAGAGTAATCAAGTTCCTGCTCGACTGTCGTGTAATCGCTGATTTACTGCGTTGTGATTTTGCTCTTTTTTATGGCAACAGAAAAACTGAAAATACTATGAAATATCATATAAATCATGCAAGTAATATTAGCATCGAAAACATCATGAAAACAATCTCCAGCTATAGGTCACCTATGCAAAATAAGCTCCAGCTGGGGATCCAGAAGTCTCCATTTCTAGAAGTGTAGAGATTACCATCGAAACCACCAACCAAGAGAATAATACTGACCAATCTCAGGTACCGTGGGGACGGTGTTGGCTCCTTCCTTTTGTCTAGAACTTTCTAGACTTCCATCAAGGAGCCATCCACAAACTGCTCTTTCGCAAATACCCAAAAATAAAAAAAGTTTATATATGTATAGGGCAAGAATAAACCAGGAAGAAAATTATGTCCCTCAACCAGTAGAGCCTTTCTTCTTATTGGACTCCCATTATAGACTTTTCCAGTTGCCAATTTTATTGCATTAATCACATCATGGAGTCACACTTTTTCTTTTACCTTTTGTCTATTTTTGTGACTTTTTCCTCGTCTTTTCGTCTTATGTGCCCACTTCCTTCGCTTGTCACCGCTTACCCATACAAGGTAGGTCCATAACCGGTCCGCTCCGTATACATCTGTCTTCACCAGCCCACATGTAACTGCAGGCTAGGAGTTCATGTATTTGGCTGCAGGGGTAGCAGTTGAAGGGGTAAATACCATATAATAGGTGGGGGCCCAATTACCGATTATCTCCACTGGAAAAATACAAAAACACAAGATTTTTTTATTTTTTGCATAAAATACATTGTTATATACATACATGTAATAAAAAATACACATATAAGATATCTACAAGAGCGTAATAACCTACTGAATGAATTTTCCAGGTTTTTTTGTTCAAAACATGATTAGTAAAAATGAAGAATATATTTGTCCAACAAAAAGAAAATGCTATGAATTAGACAGTAAATAAAATATTCCTCTAAACTGAGCCAAATCATCATACAATCTGTCCTATATAAAACAAAGCGTCATACTCCACCTTATAACTGCTGAAAAGAGAAAATGCAAAAAAATGGGGAACATATAGGTAGTTATTAAGGCTTTTTCAAGATTAGTCACTATGGGGCTAACATCATTGCACTCAGTGAAAAGAAAATCTTAAAGACTCAGGACAGTTAAAAAAAAAATGATAATCACCCTCTCAGATCGCATGCACGTATCATTATAGCGCTTACCCAATCTCTGCTTCCTACTCATTTCCTAGATATGCCTTCAACTAGCCCAATCAGCCAATCAGTGACTGCAGCTCTGACCTGCCTTAACCAGTGATTGGCTGATTAGTGTTTTTGCCCAAGAGGTAGAGGATCAAGAAGTAAAGACTAACAGTACTGGACTTGTGGGTGATCTGGGAGGGTGGATATAATTTCTGCTATCATTTTTTTAAATCCATTTTAACATTATTTGCATTGTCTGGAAAACTCCTTTAAAAAGTTTCCTTCATCCATGACTCCCCTTTCATGTTATTAATTGATGGGACCCTTTCTCTTTAGCATGTATTTAAAGGGAATCTGTCACCAAGTTTGGATGATATGAGATAAGGCCACCACCTTTCAGGCCTGATATTTAAGATTCTATAATGCTGTATTAAAGCCCCCAACCAGACCTGAAAGAGAAGAAAAAAACCTTTTATTATACTCCCCTGTGGGGCGGTCTGATCTGAGGGGTATCACTGGTCTTGGTCCAGTGCCTACCTTATTCTTGCGATGCCGTCCTCCTTCTTGCCTCATGTGGATGATGCTTGCCTACATCATCCACACATACACCCCGGCCTCGCACTACTGCGCAGGCGTACTTATCTGCCCTGATGAAGGCAGCGCTAAGTACTGCAGTGCACATGCGCCAGGAAAGGTCACAGAGGCCCAGTGCATGCGCACTGCAGTACTTTACTACGATTAAGTATTACTCCGCAGGAGTGCGATGTCGGGAAGACTGTATAGATGATTTAGGGATGCGTCATCCACACAAGCAAGCAAGATGATGCAAATGTAAGAAGATGGGAGGGCCAGTCCAGGACCAGCGACACCCTCAAACTGGACCGCACCGCAGGTGAGTATATAAAAGGTCTTTTTCTTGTCCTTCCGGTCCGGTTGGAGAAGATATACAGCATTATAGAATGCTGAATATCAGGCCTGAAAGGCGGTGACTATATCTCATATCAGCCAAACCGGGTGACAGTTTCCCTTTAATGAAAAATGTACATGGCGGAGATGCAAATGATTGATCATCTATGGAATAACATATGAGGGTGAGACCCCAAGCAGCCAATCCCCTCCCAATTGCAAAGGCCATTTGTCAAATTATCTTGATTCACAAATTATAATGCGACCATTGGCCAACACGAGAACATGTGTGGCTGCACCCCAAGTTTGCCAGAATGGGAACTCTCCAAACCGGCTCACAAAGGGGGCTCCTAAGCAGAGGACCACCCGCTGTAATGCCCATTATAAGATATGACCTAACAGCATACAGGAAGGGGGTGGCTTCTTTAGACAACTGCAGCTTTATTGATGGGGACATATTTTGCATTTGAGCCTGGGCTCCACCCTAAATAGTGCATGAAAATATAGATAATATAATATACATACCAAAACATAATGTAATATAACAGAACACAACAGTAAAATAAAATATTAGCAACATAAGATAGGGTGATGTAAAAGATAATAGAACACCATCATTTAATATAACGCAACAGAACATAGTATAACATAACAATGTATAACAATGTAATATAGTCTAATGTAAAGCAACAAATATAACAAAACATTATCACATGTTATATAATATCATATTTTGTTAGGTTGTATTAAATGGTGTTACTTGTTTTATTACATGATGATGTTCTGTTATGTTATATTATCTTGTTATATTATACTTGTTACTTCATATTAAACTATATTACATTGTTATGTTACATTATATTCTGTTATGGTATATTAAAAAAACAGTATTATATTTTTGGCTATATTTTTATATTAAATTATAAGGTTTTGCGATATTATATTGTTAGATTCTAATATTTTGTCATGGTATATTAAATGTGGTGTTATGTTATGCAATATAATAATGTAATTTTGTAATTTAACAAAAAATATAATATAACTGCTTTATATAATATAGCAGAACATAATGTAATATAGTTTATTGTAAAGTAACAAACATAATATAACAAAACGCATATAACATAACACCATCATTTAATATGATATAACGGAATATATAATATATGATATAATATGATAACACAGCATAGTATAACAGAACAAAATATAACAAAATATCATATGACATACGAAAACATAACATAACATAATATTACGATATATACAGACATATCACATATATATCATATGATACAGCTCAGATTAGCATTGAGGCCGAATCCTAGAGAAATAGGACAATAGGAGAGTCACACCGTGCCGCGTCGTCACAGCACTGTGATTACTCCGCAGCTCCTAACCTCTAATTCTACACCTTAGTTTTCATGGCCAATAATAGCTCATTACGGCTGCAGAAATGTCGCCGGCGCTGACTCATATTTGTAGAGGTGTCATTGGCCCGGACTGATTTTCCAGAAATCTCCAGCCGATCCATCTGCTTTGTGGCTCGGCTGATAATGGAGGCTGTTTATGACGCACCAGTGACAATATGGAAGCTCATCCGTCACGGGGTTTAAGTCAAGGTCTGGGAGCAGCTCGCGGGTCACAACCTCCAAACGCAGGGCCAATAAAATGGCCATAAAGCTCCGCGCTCCTCATGTAGGCGCCTAATCCTAACACTGAGTGACCCATCGTCTGCGACTTGTGGTGTCCATTGATGACTTGACCTGACCCGTTCTACATTGTTAAAGACTTCCTAGGGGAGGATCGTGAGACTTATAGTGTGGAGGACTTAATATTTGTTACATAACCATCTTCATATAATCATCATCCTGGTAAACTCTGTGCTGCTAAGGAGCCTGCCCAGCCCCATCACAATGTCATTCTCTACCAGCCACCCTGCACAAGACACTCTTCTCCTGAAATACTTTGTGCTATTGGAAGACCCTGCTCCTTCCCCTTTCCCTGAGGGTACAGGACACTGCACCTCCTCCCACAAGATCAGCCCACTCTTCTCCTGAAATACTCTGGGCTGCTGGAGATCCCCCCCCAACTCCGAGGAAAATTAACTAAATAAAAAGAAAGATATTTGGTATCATCTTGAACATCATAAAATTAAAAACTGAAACACAACGGCGGAATAGCATTTTTTTTATTTCATACCTAATGAGAAAAAAAATTGTCTGGTCTTCAAGGAGTTAATGGTAATTAATGTGACTTTTATGTTCTGGTCCAGTAATAAAAGTTAGCAGAAGACAAATGAAAAATTTGCTTTGTACCCCCCTTTTTGTGTATTTGAGATGGAGGCCTATCACTTCCATTACTAGTAATATTTATGTAGGGATTTATATATAGAGCAGCCATGAAACTCTCCTGGAGAAAGGAGTCTCTGGCCATGAAGTCAAAGAGCAATAACAAAATATCGAACTCAGAAGACACTTTATAAAGAAACATGAAGGAGTTCCCATCTAGGAAGTGAGGATTCCTCTATGTAGAGACTGTAACATGAAGAACAGGTGAGAATAAATCCGCCATTAACTCTTTGGAGAGAATTGGACATAGCTGAATGTTGGGAATTGTAGTTCTACAATGGCACAAGATCCATAAAATGTGGGTAGCAAAAAAGCAAAGCAGAAACCAACCCAAAACTCTCACCTCCCGACTTTTTGAGATGAAGTCTTTCATTTGCTAGGATGGTAGTGGCCGTGGTGTCATGAGTCAACATTTGGAGTTCAGCCCTCTTCTGATTGTTTTTCTTTGGGTCTCTATCCCCACGTACAATAGGCTTTCCAGTACCGGACAAATATACCTCAATATGCTTAGTCAATAATGAAGGTAACTTTACTACTTCAGGTACTTTATGTTACAACTAGTACTAGTCCACCACCTGTACTGGAAATTTTTTTGCATAACGTCTGTCTAAAGCCAGAAGATAGCAGCAGCCTTGCTCCACAGGTTCTACATGCTAAAGTTATGTTATGATTACATTTTGTTACAAGCTCACCTGGTAAAATTGATTCTATAAGCTGGTCAGGGTGAGCAGCACAAACTGGAGGTACTAGATCAATGGACAGGTCGGCGGGTATGAAAAATGACAGGCAGAGAAGCAGAGCAGGAAACACCAGAAGACACAGAGCCAGGGCTATGGAAACAAAAATTAATTAATATGCAGTAGTTAGTTCAGAACTTGCAGCAAACAAATGGCTAACAGTAAAGTTGCATGCAATCAGCAGTCCGATAGTCAATGGCAGAGACTAGGCTATCAGCAAAAAAATGGTTAACCACAGGAAGTAGTGATAAACAGGCAGAACAGATACTTACTTGCAGAAATTATTACCGTACATACTGTTGTAACAGTATTAAAAAAACAGAAAACTGACTTGCACATCATCAACTAGTCTGAATAGGTGCATACCAAAAAACAGCTGCTTACATGTTCAATATATGAAGATAGTTGCACTCAATCATGTTAAAGCATGTCAATGTGAAATCTATGAAATGGCCACCTTGATGTTGGTTGATGCCAAGGAACAGAGTTCATTATGCTCACAGCAGACAAATGGTTAACAAACATGCATGAGTTTGCTGACCATAAGATTATCCATTTAAGAGAAACTGATGGTGAAGCAAATCCCTGAAATAGAAGTGTTAATAAAATGCAAAGCTACTGAATACTCAGACAACATATAACTGTCTGAGTTGGCCTTAATATGTCTTGGGTGGTGTGGACTTGTATAAAGATAACACTGGCCCTATGTGAAGGAACCAAGATCCCGCTCCTGACCCAGGCAGATGAGTAACACGCTTTCACAGCTTGGCCAAATAAGCACGGATTAGTAATTTTGACCAGTTCTATAGACTATGTTTCACTTCTTGCTATTTGTATTTTTTTTTTGTTAATTTATGCAGCTTTACCCCTTTTCCATGTGCACATTACGGTCTAACGATAAATTATCAGGACTCAGAGCACAGACTTCTTTCCTCCGACTCAACACTTTGCTTGATGCCATCGTTGTATCATTTCCTATTCTGTTTAAGATGCCAAAATAACTGATGTATTCATTTATTCCGACCCCGGGGTTAGAAATGAAAGCAGCTGTCACAGGAGACATGAACTGAGGAGGAGAGGAATGTACCGAATGTGTTTACAAAAGTGCAGAATTTCGGATTTGTTTCCTGACGCCTTCCTGCTACTTTCTGGGTAAACAAAATCATTATTAAGACAGAATCAGTGGATTTTTTATATAATACATATTTTTCGATTTTTTATTATTTTCCTAGCCCATACTTTGTTATTGATTGTATCCATTTCTATTTGTATGAGGGATGTAAGGATACAACACGACTGAAATGATAATTGTCTTAGGGATCATAAGTAACACATCGTGATGAAGGATTTCCCGCGGCTATGGCGTTCAGAAAACAAAAAACATATGAGAAGTATCAGAAGAAATATATTAATCTATTGACCACCACCCCTTGCTATATGGACTGGGGCACCCCTATTTATTGGGCAGCTGTCATATGGCATTGTGCACATTTTGCTTTACTTATGTTTTCTGTCTTGCCTCCAACACTTACCCATTAACTCGCAATATAAATGTATCTGCAAATAAAGATCTGCTTTATATTCTCTCTCTGCTTAAATATTCAGAGTTCAATAATAAAGAATTTGTCTTATCTTAAATGGGTAAAATTGTAAAGTGCTTATTAAATATGCTCAGTTCCCAGGAACAGATGACTTTTTCATTGTATAATTTAGTACTCATTGCTTAGGATGCCAGCTATCATTGTTTTTTTAGAGGTGGCAGATTTCCTAGGCACATGCTTGCATAGTCTATGCTTTAAAATCTGTAAGCGCCACTCTACAGCTGGTGAGATGGCTGGACCCCACCATCCTCAGTGCCCTGTGCTTCTCCAAAGCTTCAGAGGCAAAGCTGTCTCTGCTGGCAGCATGGTGAAGCGCACAGTTAAGGCCGATGGTGTGACAATGCTGTTGGACCTAACTGTCAATCAATAGCAATCAGAAAGCTGGGAGGCAAGGGAGCGGTGTGCTCCTGAAGAAGGAGGATGATACGACCTGATACAAACTGTCCAACTATTATTATTATCAGATATTGTAATAGAGGCATGAAAAGGTTACATGTGCACACCTGAAAAATAAGTTAGATATAGTGCTGCAAAGTGCTTGTCCACTTGATTAATCAAAAACGCCTTGTGAGCCTTCTCAGAGCTCTTATTGGTTAAGAGGGAAGTTTAGAGTTCGGCTGTGAACATTGGGAGAAACTAATACAAACTGATTGTGTAATAGTGTCCATAACAAACTATCAGAAACTTTCCCTTTTTTTCCAGGATAATTGAAAAGTAGTGATGAGCGAACACTAAATGCTCGGGAACTCATTACTCGCATCAAGCAAATCGTAATACTCGGGTGCTTGTCTCAAGCAACGAGTATAATAGAAGTCAATGGGAAACTCGAGCATTTTTCCGGCAGACCCTTCCATGAGATCTGAGGGGGCAGTAAAATTGCTAAAATGGTTGGAACTAGTTCTCACTTGGAATAGGAACAGCATGAAGAAGAAGCCTGGATGCATTTCGGACTTCCAGGTGGCTTCTGGGAACCATGTTGAAACAGTATTATGCCACTTTTATGAACTGACAATAAAAACATACAAAACCAAACATAAAATGGATTTTACAGGACAAAATGTTAGCAAACATTTTTATCTGTATAATGACTTGTATATAAGGCAAAATAAGAAAGAGAAAAAATATTACCCACCACCTCCATCCCTTTTGCCAAGCATTCACTCTATCTTTAACCCCTTTCTGACCCTAGACTTACTATTCCGTCCATGTGACCTGGGACTTAATGCCCATGAACGG
>VIAB01001154.1:42137-54632 GCA_009801035.1 Oophaga pumilio | reverse complement strand
CTTTTCCCTACACCCCGCTTCCTGATATAGCACTGTATTCATTTATGACCTTCTATGGGATTGCGGTGTGTCTTGGGATACGCTTACTAACTATATTCCTGACTGGGATATATGGTGATTGTCTATGGGATTATGGTGTGCCCCAGGATATTCATTGTTATCAATGTGAGAGGGATTTCTATATGCTTAATCCTCTGAATAGAGTCCACATTGTATATATGGGTGTGCTCCTCCTGACATAATTAAGTCTTGCATATTGTTCTTTATGGTGCTTATTTGCTTGCCATGTGTTTTGGTGTCTTTTTTAACACACATCGTTTGTATTTCAATGTTCACTGTTATGCTGCCTTATTTGGGCTAATAAAACTTTTTACACTTTTGTAAAGAAAAAACTCCATTGTTGTCCTCTGTTGTGATTCATTTTACTATATAATTTACTATATAATGAACTTGAAGATTCTTTCAATAATGACTGCTGCATTCACTATCTCAGCTTTTATATGTTAGAACCCTCTTGTTAGATTTTGTTTCAGTTTGCTGGTCACATGACCTTTTTTCCCTATTTAGTCTGGCTCCGCCCTTCTGGCTTTGCTGGACTTCATTGTATTATCTACTCTTAAGCTAGCCGGGTGCTTAGGTGCCTAAAGGGTATGCCACACTAAACAACATCGCTAACGGGATCGCTAAAAAACGTCACTATTTAGCGATCCCGTTAGCGATGTTGCTGTGTGCGGCATGCAGCAACGACGTGGCCCCTGCTGTGATCTCGTCCGTCGTCCTGATCGTTACGGACCCTATTCTGATCGTCGGCGTCCCGCTGGGTAAGTATATATCGCTGAGTGTGGCACATTTTTTAGCGATTTAGCGGTACTTTTGTACCGCTAAAGTCGTTAAGGAGATCGCTAACCGCGATAGCGTCCTTAACGACATCGCTAAGTTAAGCTGCTATCAGCGATATAGAAACAATCCCGCTAGCGATCGCATTAGTATGCGTCGTTATCGTGATCGCTAGCGGGATTGTTTAGTGTGGCAGTACCTTTACTCTGTCAGTTTTGCTTAATCTTAGGATCTCGTAGTAATTTGTTTTCTGTTTAATTTTCCCTGCTACAATTTCTGTTAGGAGGTGTCCACCTTTTCTCCCAGTCCCTAGATTTTGTAGGGATTCCTCCCTCGCAACTATAGGTCTTCGTTCAGACTAGCTGAGGACTTTAGCGGGTCTGGTCGCAGGATCAGGTTCCCCGTTACTTCGTAGGGATCAAGCTCAGTTTTATTGTAGGGACAGAGTTCCCATCTTTCCTTAGTGCTTGTAGCAGTTCAGAACATTATACCGGCTATGATATTCGTTTTTGATTGGCTGTGCTATATCATGTCATGTCATGTAATAATTGCAAAGCATTATGGGAAAGCTATGCTTGCCGCACCTCGAGTCATCTGAGCTTTTTCTGGGTGATACAACCTGCAATGAGCAAAATGCTGGGGTGGGCATTTTTTTTTTGCAGAAAACAAATTATTCAAATTCATCAGAATCCACAAACTTCACTAGGCGGTGGGATTCGTCCGCTCTATGGGATAGATCCCAAGACTTATCTGGTGCTATGGTCTCCCATTCAGGCCCAGTCACTGGGTCTGCTGTTTAGCATGAACATCAGTCCCAGCTACTTACTCAGGCTCCTGTTATACATATGGTTACTGCTGGCTCTCCAACTAAAGTCTATGGTAACCAGTGTTATACTAAGGCAGCCCTACTCTCTGGAGTCTATGTGCAGAAGTCACCTTACTGAGCATGTCCGTGATGTGGTGACTTCTTATTGGTGCTCGGACTGCTCTGGTTATGCAGCAGCTCCAGATTGGCTCATGGACGCCCCCCCCTTCCGACTGGGTATGAGTGTTTGGGGTGGAGCCTAGCGCATTAAGGGCTTTCAGCAAAGCACATGGGCGTGCTAGCGAGACTTGTGTTTGGTGTATGTGGGTGGATGCTCTGCTGGTGTGGTGCCCCTGAGGGTTCAGTCGCCACAGAGGTGTTGCACCTCATCCAGAGGTGTGACACCCCACTCCCAGGTAAGGAGGGAGCACCCCTAGGACTCCAACACCTGCATCCAACACACACCATATCAGCTGGTCATATGGACGTACCCTACGGGAGGATGGTCTCACACCAGGCTAGTTAGCAAGGGGTGTATGGGTGGGTGGAGTTAGCAGTAGCTGAAGAGGAGGTGAGAAGTTAAGGAAGAAGCAGCAGCACTTCCAGTGAAGTGAGAGATTGAAAAGGGGAGCTCAAGCTGATAGGAGCTCGGCCCCTAACATGAGAAGGAGATTGAGGAGCTTCTGGAGAAGTCAGTGAAGGGGTCCTTGGGCACGGACAGTGAATATTCCATCCGTGGCTCATTCTGGGATCGGAAGGACCAGGCCATCGGGGAGCTCGGCCCCTAGACTAGTGGGAAACCTTCAGGCCCTGCTAGCAAGCCGACGGCGGTGATGACTTTATGGGTCATTGCTACCAACCACCAGCACCATCTCCAGGAAGGAAGCTACATAGGGCCATGGACGCACAGAATTGATCTGTTACCCGACATGGTCCGCAGCTTCTGGACTGAAAGACTGCGTGGTGAGGTGCTAGGAAGAGAGGAGTGGAATAGCACAGAGAGAGAAGGCCAGGAAAGGAACACACAGAACGGGAGTCCTGGGCACGTGCGACCGAGTTACCTGGGGGTTGCTGGACCTCTCACCCGGAGAACGCAGTACCAAGTGGGCATCTGTATCTACGGTAACAGAATTGTGAGTAAAAACCCTGAAACTGCATTTGGACTGTCTCCTAGATTTCTTCCAGCGGCGCACATTTCTCTCTGCTGCATTCTTCAGCACCATTCCAAAATATTCCATCTACCTGCCCTGGAAGAATACAACCTCATCTGTGGGAGGTCTCTTCCAGAAGACCTGCACCGCAGCGCTGGTCACACTGACCAGGTACCACAGGTGGCGTTACGAATCACTACATAAACTTTATCCCCTGTAAATATATTCCCCTTTTTGGTGAGTGCCCAGGGCCACGGACCGGGTCGTCACCGCCGTGACATCCCCCATAGAAGTCAATAGGCTCGGTACCGAGTACCCCACGGCCCTGGCGGGTGACTCACTGGCTCATATGTGTGCCTAGTTTTTCTTAGTCAGTTAGGTTTTTGCTTTTGCTTGACCTAGCGTCTGTCTCGGCCACGTTTGCGGTTAGTACGAGCTGTTTGAAGGGCACAGGCAACCCACGTGCTTAAACCCTATTGTTTTATTGTTTTTTTTAGCTGAGCTGGACTTCAATCTCCCTTGTACCTCTTGGTGGTTAGCTGAGCTTGTACTCATCTCCTGTACCTCTCAGTGGTTAACTGAGCTGGTATTCATCTCCCGTACCCCTTGGTGGTTTGCTGAGCTGGTACTCATCTCCTGTACCTCTCAGTGGTTAGCTGAGCTGGTACTCATCTCTTGTACCTCTCAGTGGTTAACTGAGGTTGTATTCATCTCCCGTACCCCTTGGTGGTTTGTTGAGC
The DNA here is from genome assembly GCA_009801035.1 of Oophaga pumilio. NCBI lineage: Eukaryota > Metazoa > Chordata > Amphibia > Anura > Dendrobatidae > Oophaga > Oophaga pumilio. Next base: position 51,099 of record VIAB01001154.1, on the reverse strand, counting down.
TGGTCCTCATCTCCCTTGTACCTCTTAGTGGTTAGCTGAGCTGGTACTTATCTACTGTACCTCTCAGTGGTTAGCTGAGCTGGTACTCATCTCCCTTGTAACCCTCGGTGGTTAGCTGAGCTGGTACTCATCTCCTGTACCCCTCGGTGGTTAGCTGAGCTGGTACTCATCTCCCTTGTACCGCTCGGTGGTTAGCTTAGCTGGTACTCATCTCCCTTGTACCCCTCGGTGGTTAGCTGAGCTGGTACTCCTATTCCTGTGCAATCCTGAGTATTATTTGGTGTTGGGTTTTTGCGTTCCATACACACTATGTGGAGTTAACTCAGTGTGTTTAAGAAGGAACTTTCGCTAGTAGTTTTTTATCTGTTATTGGTCACACTAGCAGCAGTTTAACATCTCTGCACGGTGGACCTCGGGTTGCGATCACACTTTATGGTTTAATTTAATTTAGTGTGATCCACCAACCCTAACAAAGTTGATTTTTATCAAATCAATTCGCTCATCTATACTCAACTCCTAACTTCTAGATCTGATGAGATGCAGAGATCATTTATTGTCATATGCAACAACACTGGTCTGCACATGAGCTGCGTACACAGACGGTAAATTTTACAATGAAGGCAGGATTGTTTATTTTTTATTATGTTATATAAATCATTTAAAAAAAATAATTGCAATAAGTATACCTGCCCTGAAAACTGCATTTAGACTGTTGTTTATCCCACAAAATGTAAGTTTTGGTTTTATTTCACCTTTCTGTCTGGCTTGAATACATTGGATTTCACTTTTAGAAAAAAGTTAATCTATTTTTTTTTATCACAAAATATGTACTAGTTCTAACCGTGTGCAAAAAGAGGCCGCAGTGTGCAGCCCCCTTAGGAACCGATCGGGGGAGTTGCACTTACAAGTTTACTAAATCGTGCAGCTGCAGTACATTAAACGAGAATCTAGAACACAAATATGACCGAGACTCACATCACCGAACATTCACCAACTAGTATATATGGCCTATAGTAGGGAACGGTGCGGCAATATTTGCTCTTACACACAGCTGAGAAAAGTCAGAACGTTGAATACGGGCTGAATTTCTAAAGAAATATCTATTATTCATCTGCTCTGTACATTTTTATGGAGAAAGACACAAGAGTGGCCGGTGTGGAGAGTAACAGTTCAACAGTTGCTACATTGTTACATTCTCTAGATTTCTCTTTCAAATCGAAAACCAGTAAATAGGACGCAGCAATTCCTATTTATACTCTATTTATAGAGGAATGCGACCCCCTCCCCTACCAAATAAAAATTAAAAAATACTTTTCTGATTCTTGTCATCTTGTATTTCAATATCTTCTACCTAATGACCGTCATGCGTTGCTACATTGTCTGCCTGCGGGTTCACACTGCGAATTCCAGAGGTCCGGGATCCAAAGCCTTCAGCCGATGGTCCTAACGACTGATTATAATACATACATAATAATTTTTAAGGGGTGTTGTCTCTAATAAGCCAACCCCTTGAATTAAATAGTGCCCAGTGGGATATACATGGTGCTTTATTTAACCCCTTCACAGCTAGTCCTACTTTTTTTTTTCCTCCACCTCTTCCCAGAGCCATAACTGGTTTATTTATCTGTCCATGTAGATGTATGGAGCTTGTTTTTTGCGGCGCTACTTGAACTTTTGAATGACCTCATTCAGTTTATGCACAGTTGTAGGGAGGTGGATCAGGCCAGTGATGCTTCTCTCATATCAGGGCCGGAACTGTTGAGACTGACACCATTGTTGCCGGAGGGAAGACTTTCTGACCTACACCGACCTTTGCACCTGACTGCAGGGGGCGGGTCAGGCATAAAAGGGGTGGAGTGCGAGAAAGTGGGGCTTTCGGCGGGAAGACAAAATGCGCAGCAGGAGAAAGTTGACTCGCTCTCCTCAACACAGCTCCTGAAAGCCAGGCTGGATGGTCGACTCTCAACGCACATGCAGACAGACTGCTTACAGCATGTGACCGTTACTGCTCCAACCTCTGAGACTGCAGAGACATTCCGTAACATTCCGCTGGCTGCTGGCAGTGCTCATTGTGGACAGGACCTGGGAGCAGGCTCGGAGTCAGCTAGCTCCCTCCCGTGTTCTCTCGTGCTTCGTGGCCCTTCCACCCCGGGGCCTCCTGCTTCCCCTCCACTGAGACTTCGCTCAGGAACCATCAGATCACTCTTGGGAGTGCCAGGATATGTCGCAGCTGTCCAGAGCTAATGCCTCACGTTTCTCCAGAACCAAGCTAGAGTCTTCAAACGCCACCTACGGTGTCATCGCGGGACCTTCTCACCTTCATCCTCTAGAAGCTTCTGACTGATAAGTGCATTGGTTTATTAAACACTTGTTCTTTGTTTGAACTCTGCCTACCATTCCCCTATTATTACCTCCATGCATGGAGTATCCCTGTTATAAACCCCTCGTTACTGCTTGATTTGCCTCCTGATTTGCATCTCGCGTACCTGTCAACCCTTACAAAGTGTACTGGAAAATGGAAAAAAAAATCCAAGTGGGGAGAAATTGTGAGAAAAAAAACGCAATTCTGACATTTTTTGAGAGGAATTGTTTTTTATGGCGTACATTGTGCGGTTATGATTACCTCAGAATGTGATTCTACTCATGAGTACAATTACCGCTATACCCAACATGTCCATTTTTTTATTATTTTAATAGTGAAAAAAAAGTTCAAAAATTTGCAAAAAAAAAATGTTTTAGGCCGGTTTCACACGTCAGTGTCTCGGGTACGTGTGGTGACAGTTTTCTCACGTATTGGAGACACTGACACATGTAGACCCATTAAAATGAATGGGTCTGGGCACATGTCAGCGTGTTTTCACGGACCGTGTGTGCGTGTGCAAAGCACGCTGACATGTCCATTTTCACCCGGACACACGGGCCGCAAAACGTGCTGCACACGTGCACATGGAGAACAGTGCACACTGTCCTTCGTGTGCACGTACAGCTGCAGGGGAAGAAGCGGCTACTGTAAGGCTTCTTTCACACATCAGTTTTTTGCAATCAGGCACAATCCGGCGAATTGTTTAAAAGACGGATCCGGCGTAGATTGTAAAAAACTGATGTGCCGGATCCGTTTTTTTAGCTGGATCTGTCCTGGTCTTTTTAAGCTGGAAAATGAGTAGTAGTAGTAATAGTAGTAGTAGTAGTATCCGGATCAGTCTTTTGCCGGATTGCACAAAAGACTTATCCGGTCCCATAGAGTTGTATTGTTTCCGGCCGCCTGATGCTCCGCTTCAGGCGCTGTCAGGCGTTTCCGCCAGAAAAAAAAAACGTTACATGATGCGTTCTGTCCGGCCGCCGGAATTAAAATCTAGGACGGATCTGGCAGAAAACGGACTAAACGCAATGACCTGCGGCGCAATCCAGCACTAATGCATGTCAAAGACAAAAAAACGAATTCGGCGGTTTAAAAAAACGGATCTGTTTTTGTACAAAAATGCCGGATTGCGCCTGACAGCAAAAATCTGATGTGTGAAAGAGGCCTAAGCGCTGTTCCCCGGCGGCTGGTGCTGAAGCCGGTTGTCATTCTCCCCTGCTCTGCCGCTTATTACGGAATTTTTTGTGGAATTGCAGCAACCAAAAAATACTTAATTTGGTCGTTCTTGATTTCTCCCGTTTTCGGTGTTTACTGATCGGGTTAATTATTGTTATATTTTGATAAATCAAACTTTTTTTGTTATACATTTATTTTTAATGGAGGGAAAAGGGTGTGATTTGAGCAAAGTTTTTTTTTTTTTTCATATATTTTGAAACTTTTTTTTTACTTTTTACTGGTATTGTTTGCCCTCTTAGGGAATTTGAAGCTGCGATCGTTTGACCTCTTGTGCTATGCAGTGATGCCACGGGCACATCGATGAGAACATGGAAAGATGCGTTCAATGCCAGCAAATGTTAAATGTTCCAGTCATAGTTTGACATCGGCATTTAACAGATTAGCTATTGCAAATAGAGATCTGCTCCCCCCGACGATTGTTAGAGGCAGGTCCTGACTGTAACATAGGGCCATCACCTGCCTACGATTGGACATTATCCCTTATCCAATGGATAGGAGAAAACTTCCAAACTTGAGAATATGCCTTTAAAGTTGTTCGAATCTGAACATATTTGGGTTTGCAGGAAATTCGATTCACATTGACCATCATCCAGTGTGCCTTGTCACGCTCTGGGGTCTGGTCAGATCTTGAAGCATAATAAATTTATTGTGAAAAATAAAGATAGTTAAATAAAAAACTATTCTCAACTGTCTATGTTCTCGCATGATTCTCACAATTCCAGTCTGGTCTTTGGCACCTCCATTGACATGACGCCATGATATCGAGAGGTCTAGATAGTGCTGGAGGCACCAAAGACCTTGTTAAGAAGACCAAAGACCTGTTGTAACCAAATACCGGACTGGAATTTTGAGGACTGGGCAGTGAACTTCATGGAGAAGGTGAGGTGTGGTGAAAGGTGAGTATATATAGATTTTATTTTTTAATCCCTTTCGAGAAATTTTGAATCAAGCAAAATGGTTTCAGCTGCTTTTTTCAGCATTACTGAGAAGAGAATTGCAAATAAATTCAGGATTTGAGATTTTAGGGATTTTCTGCTTTGATTAAGCTGCTCATCTCTTGTTGTATTACTGCAGGGGCGCGTTCTTTGTTGCACACCACGCTGTTTTTGCTCCCAGGTATGGTTTTTTCCTCTCTGGCATTATGTGGCACATTTTTCATGCACTTTTGCACAGCTTAGTTTAGCACTATTATGTGTGCAGTTTTTTTATTTACAACAGTGTATTATTATTTTCTGCATATGTGCTAGTTTTTTCATCACAGTTGATTTGCACACATATTTTGATCATATATTTCACATATAGTTTTACATGGTCACTTTATCTACTAGTTTTTTCCACATTTTATTTTTTCTAAATTTTTTGTGTGCCACTCACAAATATTATTATTTTTTTATGTGTCTTACATATACCATGCTCCTGGTTATTATTATTTGAGCATTTATATACACATTTCTGTTTACATGATCTCATTTATTATTGAATGTGTATATATTTCAGCATATTGATTGTGGTGTGTCTAGTTCATTATTATATACATTTTTTATTTTTCTCATTTTTACATGGTTTTATTGCTTATTTGTTAGCCAATTTCTGTATAATAAAGGCTTTATTTTTATAATTCTGTTTCGTGTCTTTTCCCTCTCATTGGGCCAATTCCTTCCACATCCTGGGTGTTTTTGTTTTATCATTTTCGGATGGTCTACCATCCAATGCTTTGTCTCTGGTGATATAGGCACATATTACATTATTTAATTATAATTTTTTGTTTAAACACATATATTATTTTATTTAAGTGTTTTATCATCTCTGGAGACATTTATTTGGTGATCCAATTTGTGTATGATGCATCAGCACGAAATAATCTTACTTAGTGAAGTGAATTGAGAAAAATATAGGCATAGATTACATTTATGGGATGAAATAACTAAAAATTGTCATGTGCACATGTATTCACCCCTTTTGCGATGAAGCCCTAAAAATTTCTGGTGCAAGCAATTCCCTTCACAAGTCCCATGCTTAGTGACAGCCAGGATGTCACCTTGTGTGCAGTCTGTCACATGTCAGTCAGTATATACACTTTACCTTTTCTGAAAGGCCACAAAGGCTGCAACACCATTAACAAGAGGCACCACTAACCAAACACCATTAAGACCAAGGAGATCTCCAAACAACACAATGAAGACCAAGGAGATCTCCAAACAACACCTTGAAAACCACTGAGATCTCCAAACAACATAGTGAAGACCAAGGAGATCTCCAAACAATATCATGAAGACTAAAGGTACTGCCACACTACACAATCCACCTAGCGATCTCGTTAGCGTCGCATACTAATGAGATCGCTAGCGGGATTGTTTCTATATCGCTAGTAGCTACCTAATTTAGCGATATCGTTAAGGACGCTATCGCAGTTAGCGATCTCCTTAACGACTTTAGCGGTACAAAAGTACCGCTAAATCGCTAAAAAAGGTGCCACACTCAGCGATATATACTTACCCAGCGGGGCGCCAGCGATGAAAATAGGGTCCGGAATGATCAGGACGACGGACGAGATCACAGCAGGCGCCACGTCGCTGGTAGATGCCGCACACAACAACATCGCTAACGGGATCGCTAAATAGTGACGTTTTTTAGCGATCCCGTTAGCGATGTTGTTTAGTGTGGCATACCCTTAAGGAGATCTCCAAACAACATCGTGAAGACCAAGGAGATCTCCAAACAATATCATGAAGAGTAAGGAGATCTCCAAACAAGTCTGGGACAAAGTTGTTGAGAAGTACAAGTCAGGGTTAGGTAATAAAAAAAATCACAATCCCTGACAATCCCAGGGAGCATCAACAAATCCATTATCATCAAATGGAAAGAAGATGGTCTAACAACAAATCTGCCAAGAGAGGGCGCCCACCAAAACTCTCAGCCTGGGCAAGGAGGACATTAATCATAGAGGCACCACAGAGACCAAAGGTAACCCTAAAGGAGCTGCAGAGCTTCCAAACAGAGACCGGAGTATCAGTCCATATGACCACAATAAGTGGCACACTCCATAGAGGTGTCCTTTATGGAAGAGTGGGCAGAAAAAAGCCTTTACTTACACACAAAAACTGCATGACTAATTTTAAGCTTGCCAAAAGACATATGGGAGACTCCCCAAATGTAAGAAGGAAGGTGCTGTGGGTCAGATGAGACCAAAATTTAACTTTTTGGCCACCAAGGTAAACGCTATGTCTGGAACCAAACCAACACAGCTCATCACCTAAAGAACACCATCCCCACAGAGAAACATGGCGGTGGCAGCATCATGCTGTGGAGATGCTTTTCAGCAGCAGGGACAGGGAAAATGGTCCAAGTTGAGGGGAAGATGTATGGTTCAAAATACAAGGGATACTCTTAAGCAAAACTGCTTGTCAGTGATATGAGACTGTGACGGATGTTCACCTTCCAACAAGACAATGACCGAAAGCATACTGCTAAAGTAACACTCGTGGTTTAAGGAGAAAAGTGTAAATGCTCTGGAGTGGCCTAGTCAAATCACAGGCCTTAATCCAATGGAGAATCTGTGGTAAGGCTGTGTGCACACGTTGCGGATTTTGATGCGGATCCGCAGCATTTTTGGACATGCGGAATTGCATCAAATCCGCAGTGAATGAAGAATTGCTGTACACATGCTACAGAAAAATCAGCGCAGATTTGCAGCGTTTTTTTTCTTTTGCATGTCAATTCTTGTCAATTCTCTCTCTCCTTTCTCTCGCTCCCAGGCCAGCAAGAGACAAAATTGATCACACTAACAAATCCGCACACCAAAAACACATCACAATCCGCAAGGAATCCGCATCAATTCCGCATGAAATCCGCTAGCGTTTTGCCCTGCATTTTCTGCCAAGAGATACGGATTCTGTGCAGAAAATTTTGCAGGCTAATCTGCACCGTGTGCACATTCCCTAAGACTTGAAGATTGCTGTTCACCAGAGGAAACCATCTAACTTGAAAGAGCTAGACCAGTTTTGCCTTGAAGGAATGGGCAAAAATCCCAGGGACAAGATGTGGAAAGCTCATAGAGACTTATGCAAAGCGACTGTAGCTGCAAAAGGAGGCTCTACAAAGTACTGACTTTAGGGGTGTGAATAGTTATGCACACTGAAGTTTTCAGTTATTTTGTCCTATTTGTTGTTTGCTTCACAATAAAAAGAAAAGCAAATGTTCACAGTTGTAGGCATGAACTAATGCAAATGCTTAAAAAACAACCAGTGACATTTCAGGCTGTGAGGAAGCAAACATTAAAAATGCCAAAGGGGTCAATACTTACGCATGCCATTGTATATACATGAAGGTAGGGCTCCTACTCACCCGGAGTCTGGACAGCAAATGAAATAGTGACAAGGTTTTCTCAAAATATATTTAGGTAAAAAGGGATTTTGTGAAAGTGACAAAATTAAAAGTGTAAGGCACTGATCACACTCTGTTTGGTAGATGCATACAGCGCCTGCACTAGGAAATATTGTACTGCCAACGCAAGCACTGAACGTACCTATAGAGCCATTAAGACTTGGTTGATGCCAAAAGAGCAGCACCCACCATGGAGAAAAAGAGATGAATAAAATCTAACTTGCATGTGGCTAAAAATAACAAAGAAATAAGACTGCAGGATGACACTACACGGAATGTTTGTGGTCTGTTACCATGGAGACATCTAGGTTTGCCTAAAATAATAGATTTTGTAATGAAGATTATTTCCAAAGTTCCTTCTATTGACACTTTGGATGCAGTGAAATAAAAAGTAATGATAATTACAAAGATAAAGCTTCCCTGTAAGTTTGCATATGTAAATTATCAAAGATCCAATATCTAAATATTTTATTTATATGGGAAAAATGTATTTTCCATGCTCTCACTGCTCAGTGATGTTGATGCGTTTTCATTGCTCCATTATACCTGAATATTGCTTTTAAAAAAATAACCCGAGGAATTTGACTATTCATTAAATTTCTTTGCAGTTTCATGACCTCAGACCCAATGTTCTTGCTTATTTTCAGTTATTTTGAAAGTCCTGTTCTTGCTTCAGCTTGGATTTGCTACATTGTATTTAACCCCTATATTCAAGGACAATTATAGTAGTAAATAAAATACAGCTAAGATGAAATGTACAATGCTGGTATTGTGCGATCGAGTCAGGATACTGCTCCACCTAAGGATTCAATGTACAGTGAATGTATTTATAGTGGCTAAATACATTGTCATATTCCATCATAAAGAAAAGGATGCGCATTATGTTTTTCTTCACACTTTCATTCCAGTGCTTCTAAAATGGAAAACTGACACCATTTTGCAATGGGAGTTGGGGATCTTTATCTTGTCCGTGGTCATTATAAA
>VIAB01001153.1:211441-225819 GCA_009801035.1 Oophaga pumilio | reverse complement strand
TATGGAAGACTATGGGAGTGCATTATACTATATAGAAGACTATGGGACACATTATGCTATATGGAAGACTATGGGGAGAGCATTATGCTACATTAAGTGATATTGTGCGTCACTTGCTTCTCTCACTGATGTGACTTTTCAGATTTCAGCAAATGCCATATACCGATATATAATCCACTACTATAGGACCTTTTATTTATGTCTTCTCCGTTTGATTCATTTCTAGCAGTAGAATAAGTTTTCAGCTCGCCATGCAAAAAATAATCCCTGATATATATGCTCCAGCCATGCTGAAAGGGGGATTCCATTAGATGGTAACGATCTACTAACATATTCTTATATTCTTACCTATTCTTGCTACTTGGAGAACAGAATCTATGATTACGTGATGGAGATATTATATTATATTCTAATGCTCGCTGGCCGACCTGACTCATCTCTGACTCATATCCCACATCTGTCTCTTACCTTTGTAGTCTCTCCTCGCCATCTCCTGGAGATATTTCATATATATAACGCTCTAATGCGTTGATTCTTTTTTTTTTAAAGAGACCCTCAAGCCAGTTTGACTAATCTCCCGCTCCCCCCCCGTCCTCAGAACGGCTCACATAATATTCCATGCCCAATTCGGAGGATCAGCGTCAACCTTGTAACACCAACCTGGAGGGGCACTTAATGCTAGGACTACACGACATCATGTATAGAGTTGCAGCAAGTCTAAGGCTGAAAATCCACTTGGTCTGTAATTTTTGCAATGATTGCGCTTTGCAATGGGACACCGTTGACAACCTTTAGATGCAACATCACGGTCCTCACGACATGCAACTCATGTCGTCTCATATCCATGCTTGGCTTCCACATGACTCCAATTCTAGCTTTCTATGTAGGATTTAATAGAGGGCAGTTCCCCTTTCAGGGTGCAAAGGGCATCATGTCTATGAATTGATGAACAGCCCATGGATTTATAAAGGGACATTATAAGAGTAATACTTCTTTTACCCTCTAAGGGCATTAAATAGGAAATGTAAGGGTTATTCCCAAAATAACAAGTTATTCACTATCCATAGGTTAGGGGATAATTTGCTGAACCGCAATCCTAAAAAACAGAATTGAGTGAAGTTGCGCATGCTCAAGATCTGCTCCATTCATTGTTCGTGGGACTGACAGAGAAAGCCAAGCCAATTCGGACCCCCAGTGATCTGCAAATTATTCCCTATCCTATTCTTTGGATAAGGGATAACACTTGTCAGGTTCTCCCTCATATTCCAGCTAAGATCATTATCTGGAACTGAGAGGGACTGCCCAAAGTGGACAATTCCTTTAAAGCGTGGATCAAGGTCAAATCTCCAAGTAGAAGTATAGAGAGAACGTGCAGGAGGGTTATGCTCCAGAATACTATATTTTAGGAAATATTGGGGATTGGCCAAAATTTCACGGAAAGGAGGAAGCAAACCCGAGTCCCTCCTACTGAAGGTTTGCAAAACGCTGCGCCACAATGAGGGCCCATTTTGATCCATGCTTTGGCCCCCCATAAACCAAGGACATCAAAGGTTGCAAAATAGAGACCATTCAGGAGCTAATTTGCACCCAATTTCCGCTTTGTAGAAAATGGGATTGGCAGCGGTGTGATGGTCTGTGTTCCCTCCACTGGTTTTCGTTAAATAAAGATATCAATGTAACAACTCATTTAACAGAGGTAGTCAGAGCGAGCCGAGAGCGTAATCGCATTACTAAAAATTGTGCAACAAAGTTGCTGACACGGTGACTGCGGCTTGTGGAGAACTGATGGAATTGGCCGCTGTCCAGTTCTGTTCCCCTGCAGTCCGCACTGTACGGCTTCGGTTTTTTTTTCGGTGACGGCTTTGTGTCTTTTACCCAGAATCAAAATGACTTTGACAACGCGGAGTCTCCTGCCCAAAAATAAGGAGGGGAAATCCTTTGTATATTTGATGCATAGGAAATAATGCAAGCTAAATAAAAAAATGCAAAAAATAAGATTGATGACGTGCCCCTGAAATGGACAAACGTTGACTAATTGGTTAGAAAAATCAGCTTCTAGCGCAGATTCCTATTGGCTGCATGCACAATAGTAGGAAATACTCCACCGCCTGTACAGGGACAGAGCTACTGAGCATGTGTGACCACCTTAGGTGGTCGTTCTGAGAGGGAATGAAAAGAACAGCAGGGGGCGCCAGAGCTAGTATGTAATAGTGATATCTACACAAAGGAGCATTTTTATAAAACTATTCCAATCGGAAAATTACTCTGTTTCGCCTGATCTAATAGAAAATATGAAATCGGATCATATGACTATCACACCAATAAATTGATATTTTCACTTGTGATAAATCTCTGATCAGAGGATCACAACGCTGGGACATCTACTAATCAGAGGACGGAGTGCAGAGAGCAGCCGCAGAGACGGAGAGCTTAAACGGAGCAGTGGCTGAGCATGCTTTTACTCCTCCATCCAAACTCTATGGGATTAATGGGGTCAGTATCAATGAATGGAGCAACAGGGGTATTCTGGTGGTAAAGTTCCATTATTAGATAGGTTATAACTTTTTGATCAATGGTGGACTGACAGCTGGGACCCCCACCGATCGTCAGATCGAGGGATGGAGTACTTGACTGCTGCTCCATTTATTCTTTATGGGACTACGGGAGCGAGGTATTCGGTTTTCCCCAGCAGCCTCATAGGGAATGAATGGAGCTGCGGTCAAGAACTCCAGTCTAATGGGGATAAAAAGTGTCTCCCCAATCTCAAACCTATAATGTATCCTGCTGCAATACCCCTTTAAGCTGTGCTGTTGTGCAGTGAGGAGCAATGGGGGTCTCAGGACCCCAGTTCTTGTGATCGTGTGGATTGCAGCAGTGGTAATCCCAGCGATCATGGATTTATCATCTATCTTTTATATATTGTGGGAAACCCCTTGAACACCATGTCTACGACCGGGATTTAGAGCACTGTGATAAAAAGCTCTGACCGCTATTTATTACAGGGGACCTAACAAATACAGTCTACGAGGTGTGAAACCCCAATATAGAGACAAGGGCATAACTATAATAGGTGCAGGGGTTGCAATTGCACCCAGTCCATGGAGCCTAAGGGGCCCAAAAAAGCCCCTTTGGCTTATATGAAAAGACCATTACTATTAAAGACTTGCAATATTTGGGGGCCCCATTGGAGCTTTTGCATTGGGCCCCATGAGCTTCAAGTTATATAGAGGCTCATGGGCCATAATATTCTTTAATAGAGTTGGTTTATGGAAAAAAATAAACTTTTTTGGCCTCCAAAGCTCCAGGTGCAACTGCAATCCCCTGCACCCACTATAGTTACACCCCTGCCTATACACGCTGCATAAAAATCTATTGAACGTGTGAAAATTTAGGATTTTCAGTTCCCCATTGCCCTGGATCCTGTTCTTTCATTACCAATGCATGTTGAGGACCCACTTAAGCTCTGAAATCAATAATAATCATCATGCCACGGACCCACGTAAGCCTTATAAAATGCTGACATAATGGGAATTTCTAAAATTCATTAACATTAGTTAGTGATTGAAATACTGACTAATAACAGTGGAAGAGGATTATATGGAAGATGGAAATGGACACGAAGCTTCTAAAACAGTTTCCATATGACTTTCCCAGCAGTTTTCCATAGTATGGATACACACTATAGGACTGGTGGACACCGACAGTAGAGGCCCCTGTGCATGAACAATCTACAATATGGGCCTTTTCCACCCCAACAGCTCATCATAATGCACAATGTAACCTACTTGGAGGTGGTAGTGGCCCCTTATCTCCCAGGCCCCTGTGCGGTTGCATAGGTGGCACCAATGATATGTCCGCTCCTGCACCATAGGGCCATATCGGTCCGCATAGGAGCTGTATACACAATTCTGTCTCTGAGCTCCTTGGCCAGTTCCTTTGACCTCATGATTCTCATTTGGTCTGACATGCACTGTGAGCTGTGAGATCTTATATAGACAGGTGTGCGCCTTTACAAATCAAGTCCTATCAGTGTAATTACACACAGCTGGACTCCAATGAAGGAGTAGAACCATCTCAAGGAGGATCACAAGGAAATGGACAGCATGTGACGTAAATATGAGTGTCTGAGCAAAGGGTCTGAATACTTATGACCATGTGATGTTTCAGTTTTTCTTTTTTAATAAATTTGCAAAAATTTTTACATTTCTGGGTTTTATCAGTCAAGATGGGGAGCAGAGTGTACATTAATGAGAAAAAAATGAATTTTTTTGAATTTACCAAATGGCTGCAATGAAGCAAAGAGTGAAAAATTTAAAGGGGTCTGAATACTTTCCGTACCCGCTGTATACGGAGGATAAAGATTATGGATGGCTTTGTAGGTCAATGATAGTAGTTTGAACTGGTAATTGGGAGTCTATGAAGGAATTTGTGGAGGAGTATTGAGGAGAGAGGTGGATTAGTTGTGCAGCAGAGTTAAGGATGGACTGGAGGGGTGCAAGACTGTTAGCAGGGAGGCCATAGAAGAAGATATTGCAGTAGTCGAGGTGGGAGATGATGAGGGCATGTACTAACATTTTGGTAGATTCAGGGTTGGGGAAAGGACAGATTCTGGAGATATTTTTGAGCTGGAGGTGACAGGAGGTGGCGAGAGTTTGGATGTGTGTTTGGAAGGTTAGGGCAGAGTCAAGGGTCACTCCAAGGAAGCGGACTCCCGGTACAGGGGAAAGTGTGATGTGATTTATTGTCATAGATCAGGTAGGGGGGTTAGGTGAGATGAGTTGTCCTTACCCTTCCCCCAGTCACCAGACCTGAATTATAGCTCCAACCGATGAATTTAGGGAAGGCAGCTTTTCAGTGGGGAACCCAATAATGCAACTTTAGCTTTAAAATAACCTGGAAGAACCACACTCCGCAGAAGAAGATTGGATGCAAATGTTTGGAATCCTTAAAGGCTTTTTCTAGGATGGGGGGTGTCCTTACTTATATTTGAATAAATGATGCAGTTACAATGTATTTGATGCCATCCGAGGCTTTTTCCAGTCTTCTCATTCCTGGTGCCTTTATATAATGAGATATCCAAATATTATGTCAGTCCACATCATTAGGAAGATTAATACAGATGGAATAATTGTCAGACACCGGAGTGAAATTCTATGTATTTATGTCTAATGAAGATGAACAGGATCAGTGGTCTTTCCTGGCCCCTAGTGGGCATATGCCACATCACATCACCAGTCTGGCACTGCACAGTGAGAGAGGGCTGTCTGAGCCGCACAGCTGAGCCAATGCCTTGGTCACAGTCAGTCTGGCCACCCAGTGTCTGGCAGGAGATGTCATTATTATAGGAGACTCCTTGCTGTGATCTAATACTACCTGCCTCTTCCTGCCAGGAGGATTATTAGTATTGCACTGAATATGGGGGGTGATGGATGGAGGGAGGCTCCAGTGCTTGTTATTATGCTCTGTGTGAATGCAATGCTATCTGCTTTGGTTGCATTCTTATTGTGCCAATGATTTGGATCAGAAAACAGATGAGATCAGAGCTTTTAAAGCCCACGGCTGCCTGGGAAATAGTCCCCCTTTTTTTATTTATTTTTTCCCTTCTGCCCAAATCTGCATTATAGCGGGGGCGCGCACAGGCTCGGGAGCGTGCAGCAGGCAGCAGAAGGAAGCACAGCAAAGATGGAGTCCCAGCAGCTGCAGGGAGGGATGAAGTCAGCCAAGTCTCTGCCGTTGCATTGACACTGCTATTTTCTCTCCCACCCCCCCACACAGATGGCAAGGGTCTGTGGCATCACTAAGCATTACTCTGCTTCTCTCCAGCTCTGCTACCCAGGGCATCTGTCATTCATGGTGCTCCCAGGGACTCTGCTATGTCTGATTAGCTGGGTACCTCTCTCTCCATCCTCTCCAGGAGTCTAGTGCTGGAATCCTGCTCCACCTGGGGATCATCTCCAGCAAACTGCATGCCAAGGCTAAGGTCGCATGGGCAATCTGCATAGCCACTTGTCATAGGGTTGTTGTGTCCAGAGATCTCCTGCCAAGATGCTCCCTTCCCAAGAAGCCTCCAAGCTCTACCATGACAATTACATGAGGAACTCCAGAGCCATAGGCGTCCTATGGGCCATTTTTACCATCTGCTTTGCCATCATCAATGTGGTGGTCTTCATACAACCCTACTGGATAGGGGACAGTGTCAATACACCCAAGCCTGGCTACTTTGGGCTTTTCCACTACTGTGTAGGCAATGGAGCAGGCAACAGAGAGTTCACCTGCAGGGGATCCTTCACTGATTTCAGCACCATTCCTTCAGGAGCTTTCAAGGCAGCTGCGTTTTTTGTGCTGCTGTCCATGGTGCTGATCCTGGGCTGCATCACCTGCTTTGCCCTCTTCTTCTTCTGCAACACAGCCACTGTGTACAAGATCTGCGCCTGGATGCAGCTGTTTGCAGGTAAGGGGGGAGCCACATCCACTATGGCTGTCACTGGGAAGAGGGGTGCACTATCTATAGGCTGCAATGGCTACAATCACCCTCTAATTGATGGCCAGGGCTTGGGTGGAAATGGCTTCCAGTTCTTTATTTATTGTTATTTATTATTTGTAAACAATGCAATAATAAAATTCCAGCAAGGATTTCCTTAAATCCCCAATTCTAAATCTTCCTCTTGTCCATGGTCCTATGATTGCTGCTCCTGAGTTGGTTAATTCTTCTCCATATTCACCTGCAGGTATCAGGACTTCTCTAATATTTCATGGTCAACTTTTATTTACTTACAATAATTAACAAGTTCAAAGTTCTTATCAAATTGGTTTATTCCATGTGCAATCATATTGGTTTTTACAGATGAGAAAAGTGAACCCATTGGGGATTTGATGACCAACGGTTCATGAGTTCTTACTACTTCTATGTTGGGTCCAGAAAGTCATAATGGTTACATAAAGAACCAATATGGTGGTTTCTTCTCATGGGATCATTTACTTTCCCGTTCTTTTCTTCTGCAGCATTGAATGATGTACCTACAGGGGAGGCATAGGACTGGGGTTGGGTTATGCAACCCCCTGGCAGCTAAATGGTCACATAACCTTTTTTTTTTTGGCCAGTTTTACAAGCGCTAATACTATTTATTGAGTGTAAGTGCATGCATCTATCCGATCCGAAAGTTGGAGTCTGCAAAGAGTCATTTTGGCTGGAAGTTGAACGGCAGTGTGGATTGCGGCTGATTGATGGTTTTCATTATAGGAGGTTCGGAATAGACACAAGGTGCAGAGTTCTAGTAAAAGCCCCTTCTTGTGTCTGGAAACAGTCATTAGTCATATTGAGTCAGAGAGAAAGAAAATGAAAGGTGCACTCTAATGTAAATATTACCTTCAGAGAGTATAGGACTGACTCAGTGGCTACAGAGTGACAAATGACCGGGCGAGCCCAGAAATGACATCTGACTATTTCATATTTCACATGTAAATTGATTTACAGCTTTCCTGTCTTAGCATTAATTACCAAAGATGACAAGTTGCTATTTCATTCCGTTTTGGGTTTTTTTTTTCCTTGAAAAAAAAAAGGATCTACGTTTTGTAAAAAGCCTTAACTCATAGGGTTGCCTAGCAATGCAGAGAAAAAAAAAAAGGAAAAAGACCTTGGTTTCCAAAGGGAAACCCCAGTTTTCTCCAGGTAGGTATCACTCTGGTATTTTCCCTGATACACGAATAGAATCCCAGAAGTGCAGTGAAGACTGAATCAAAAGTGACTTATTTCCCTTGAAAATCCGTATGGACATTATTAATTCCGGTTTATTGTATTTTTTTTGGAATGGACACCTAGTTCCAAAAGTTCATTAGTGCCATACCCCCATCTAGAGATGCTGAAAGTGATCAGAATATGCATCCAAACATCGTCAGCTATGATTTACAGAGCCGCTTTTTACAAGGTGGCATTAGAGTCACGTACAATGGAAACTCATAATCTATACAGCATGAATAATTCCTGGTATACAGGCTTGGATTCCCTTATTGACTCGTTTGGAGCGTATCTATAAGTGCATGCATTTTTAATGTCCCCTTTTAAATGTAAAGTGCTGTGGAATATGTTGGCGCTATAGAAATAAAATTATTATTATTATTAATGTAGCATTGGAGCAATGCACATCTTTACAGCATAGGATGTGGGTTTTCTTTTTTGCAGTAGTTCAAATCAAACCCTGGAGCCACTTCTACGTCTGGACCCCCTATAGTTTTACCACTGCCCCCCAGTGATGGGTCCTGCACCTAATCAGACTCCATCAGTGGTGAAATCCCAATGCAAAGGCTTTTTTTCCCCCTTCCATTAGAACCAGTAAGGATCTGCTGGTTTCATTGAATGCTGGTGCCATCAGCCCCCAGAGAATAATACTATGCTAGATGCAAATGTGGCTAATAGATGAGGATTCCCCCACTATCCAAGGGTCGCCTAAAGGTGCGCATATATGGTAGCTTTCCAGAGAACATCATAAATGCACGACGTCAGCTTAACATGCACATATTTCGGCGCCTTCTGATCCCTCTCCGGCCATTGCTGGGGTATATACACCCAAGGCTAAGGCAGCAATCAAAATGTGGAAAGCTGATCTCCTGTCCGCCATCGCTGAGATAATCGTCGCTAAATCCACCTAAGTGCGGGGTTTTTACCAAATCCCCTGATTGTATTAGGATCGAGTGTAAACACCGCATTTGCAGGAAGCGTCGTAACGGGGAATCTCTCCACTGAAAAATGAGGTCACTCCGACTATAAATAAAGCAGAAGATCCTACATACGACATGCTCCGTCCTATGGGAATGATTACTGGATGGGCACCCGTGGGAGCTGGCTTTTCAGAATAGCCTGGAACACGTCTTCTTTATCAGCGGGTGTCAGGACAGCAGGTTACGTTTTTGGCCCTGGTTCTACCATTTTACATTAAAGCTCTATTCCATCACAATCCAATGAGACGATCAGCCGATCGCCGCCGGTCCAGTGTCTCTCACTAGCAGTCACAGTGACCACTGCAGGTTCAAAGTAGAATTGCATGTTCCCATTCTAATGAATTTCCCATCTACTCCATGTGCGCCAGAGCCAAGGAGGATCTCTTTTTTTTTGGCACTTAAAAGGAGGTAACACAACTCAATGACGTCCGTATATCATATTTATATTACCACGTTTAGTGCCTACTACACGGCCTATTATTCGGAGGGGGCATCACATAAAATTACAACTGCGATTGTGTCAAACGCCCTCTTAAAATTGAAGCCAGCCCCCTCAATCGTCTGATCGCTACAGGTGCAGCTTCAGAGATCAGCTTTACTATTTGCTTGCAGTGGCCACTACTGGAGAAGTGTGGTACTACAACCGAGCCTTTCAATTCAATTGTAATGCCTAAAGAGGCTGGGTCCTCCAGAGTGTCTCTCCACCCAGGCTAAAAAATGGGGCTTCTATATGACATCCGTATGTCCTAACCAGGTTTATAGAAAGGGGGTTGCCTTCAGAAGTCCCCATTAATAAAAATTAACCTTTTTTTATTATTTGAGGTGCTGCATGGATCTATTGACTAACCCTTTAGTGCACACATTGTGGATGCAGCACGGTTTTGCAGCTTTCATAGGTTTTCCTTACGCTTATCGCCAACAATCCTCATTTACCTTTTTTTTTTATTTATCAGTATTAGTATTCCAAATGTGGCTCTGCACCCGGCCACTGGAGGGTTAACCGCTTCACACATCAAATGCATCCCGAGTAACGCACCATCGAGGCGTAGTAACAGCGAGATAGCGGCTCTTCTCATCGCCTCCCCATTGTTATATCATGAGTCATAGAGGTAGAGGAGCGCGGATTCCAACCTCATCATCCTGGAAAAGTAACACTACCGCCATCCGTAACAATGAGCCGACACCAATCCTCTCTGCCCCTACACAAAGTCCTGAATTATATTATTACTTCCCAAATCTGTGCAAAATTGGAGCCATATTCAATCCTGAACCAATAGTCCACCCATCAAGCATTAAGGGGCTTCATATGTCTTCTTTAAGACTTCTCAAACATTCATGATGAAAAGCTACTAAAGGCTTTCATGTTGTTGTATTATTTGTAAGGTATTATCAATTATTTTTTTTGGGGATGAACAGCGCCACTCTTGTCCACAGGCTGTGTATGGAATTGCAGCTCATGGACAAAAGAGGTGCTATTACGAGAACCAAAAAAAAGGCCCTGTTATCTAATCCCCGGGTACTTCGAATGGGGAACATGTATCTCTATCATAGTGACTAAAGATTTAATTTAGTCTAGAAATATCTGCCAAACAGATATGTTGGCGCACAAATATCAGCTGCTTCTGACGCGCCATCTGTTCTTCTGTCCAAGACGTCGTGAAGCGCGTCTTCTCCCAGTGCTTAGCAGACTATTATTAGCTGCAGGCAACATCACAAAGACACGGAGCTCGGTGTAAAACATTTATGAGCAAATGTGCTCAGTATTAGTCCTGATTAGTATTAGTCCTGCTCAGTCCTGGGTAGTATTAGTCCTGATTAGTATTAGTCCTGCTCAGTATTAGTCCTGCTCAGTATTAGTCCTGCTCAGCCTGGGTAGTGTTAGTCCTGCTTAGCATTAGTCCTGCTTAATATTAGTCCTGCTCAGCATTAGTCCTGCTCAGTATTAGTCCAGGCTCAGCATTAGTCCTCCCCAGTATTAGTCCTGCTCAGACCTTGTTAGTGTTAGTCCTGTTTAATATTAGTCCTGTTCAGCATTTGTCCTGCTTAATTTTAGTCCTGCTCAGCATTAGTCCTCCTCAGCATTAGTCCTGCTCAGCATTAGTCCTCCTCAGCATTAGTCCTGCTCAGTATTAGTCCTGGCTCAGCATTAGTCCTCCTCAGTATTAGTCCTGCTCAGACCTGGTTAGTATTAGTCCTGTTCAGCATTAGTCCTGCTCATTATTAGTCCTGCTCAATATTAGTCCTGCTCAATATTAGTCCTGCTCAGTATTAGTCCTGCTCAGTATTAGTCCTGCTCAGTATTAGTCCTGCTTAGCATTAGTCCTGCTCAGAATTAGTCCTGCTCAGTATTAGTCCTGCTCAATATTAGTACTGCTCAGAATTAGTCCTGCTCAGTAATGGACCTGCTCAGAATTAGTCGTACTCAGTCCTGCTTGGTATTTGTCCTGCTCAGTCCTGTTTAGTATTAGTCATGCTCAATATTATTTGTGCTCAGTCCTCCTCAGTAATAGTGGTACATAATATTAGTCGTGCTCAGTCCTGCTTAGTATTAGTCCTACTCAGTATTAGTCCTGTTCAGTAATCGTCATGTTCAGTTTTATTCGCGCTCAGCATTAGTCGCACTCAGTCCTGCTTGGTAGTAGTCCTCTTCAGTATTAGTCCTGCTCAGGATTAATCAGGAGCAGGACAGATTGTAAGGACTTCTCTGTTTTAGCCTCATTATTAGTCCTGCTCAGTCCTGTTTAGTATTAGTCCTGCTCAGTATTAGTCCTGCTCTGTCCTGCTTGGCATTAGTCCTCCTTAGTATTAGTCCTGCTTAGTATTAGTCCTGCTCAGTATTAGTCCTGCTCTGTCCTGCTTGGCATTAGTCCTCCATAGTATTAGTCCTGCTTAGTATTAGTCCTGCTCAGTCCTGCTTAGTATTAGTCCTGCTCAGTATTAATCAGGAGCAGGACAGATTGTAGGGACTTCTCTGTTTTAGGCCACGTTTCTCAATCATCTCCAGTTGACTTGCAGACATACCCTCCTGACGGGGTCGGCGAGGACGGTGGAATCTGCTTTCTTCCTGCAGTCCATCTCTCTGCCTCCCTGTTGGCGCAGGCACCGTATAAACCTTGCATGGCACCCATGTTGGTCCTCGTTCCTGTGGGTGCTGTAAATCTGGGAAATGCTATGTTGAGCACATAGATTTGTAGGAGACCCTGGTTCTGTGTCCACACTGGGAGACTTGTGGACACTTTGACTCCAATTTTTAAACAAAAGGATTTTCTTTAATGAACCCCCCAAAATATCCCATTCTCTGTGGTTGTTTTTATCCATGTCCTCCACTAATTCCAATTTCTGTAGGACAACCATAATCTCTGCACAGCACTATTCATATGTCGGTAGCACAGGGAGAAGCCAGAAGCCTGGAGGAAATATCTAGGAAATCTGGGAAATATCGTTTCTTACATGTGATGCGATACAGGCCAAATATACTGTAAGTACCGAAACGGAGGATCTGTTCAAAGAAATTGTAGGAAAAAAACAAGTTTAGATGAGACTGCTAAAATATATTTTATAAAGTTATGGATGTACAGGGGTTTGGGAAAAAGACATTACATTCTACAATAACCCAATTAAGGAATGTTTCAAAGATCTTGCCCCGCCCCCGAGGAACAGTAGAAAACAAGTGAAGGTCATACTGGTTATAGGGGAGATACCACATGTCTCTAGCTTAAAACTAACACAGGGGTGAGTGATCAAAGATTGGAAGAGTATGGTAAGGTGGATTAAACGTTATTTTTTTTAAAGGGGTTGTCCAGATAACCCCAGATAAGATAAATATGATAGGTAGGATAGGTCTGAAAGTTACCCCTTAACGGATCAGTTGTTACCAGTACACAGTACATGGAGCCGGACACCACAGCTGCATAATCTGGGTAGTGGCCATTCTTGGGTCCTGCAGGTCAGATCTCAAAAAATAGACATCCCCTTTAAGGTGAATTAATACCCTGTTTTCAAAAGGCAGAGGATTAACCTGCAGACGAGGGGTCCTATCTATGCATTCATGAGTGTACCCCCAACTACCATAGTAAGTATTAACCCCCCTGATTGTTAGGGCTATCAGAAGAGGAGGAAAGTCTAGTCTACACCTGAACCCACGGCCTTACCTGTAGGAGGGCGGCACGGCGTATCCCACGGAGAACTGCCGCTGCCCTGCGCCTGTGCGGTCGCTAATGAAGGAGCGTTTTTATGGAGAAAAATAATTACAGAGCAAAATTAGATAATAAGCACAAGCTTTTTACAATACCCAGGGCGATCATTGAAGCAGAATAATTCCCCAGTCTCAGCTTTTTACTGAGTTTATTATAAAACACATAAAATATACGGTTATTACCAAACACAAGAGCGAATCACACGACGCAGAAGCTGCAGAGGATCACATGTATGTAATGCTTAAAGGGAAATTAGCAAAAAAAAATGGCTGCTTTCTTTCAGCAACACTGCCACTCTGGTCTACAGGTAGAGCCTGGTATTGCAGCTTAGTCTCAATCTCCTTATCCAACAGATAGATAATTTCTAAATGAAAAAATATCAGCGGATATAATGGTATTTGTAATATTTAACTGGTTAAACCACTTCAAATAACTACTTTTCTAACACTTTACTCTTTTCTTACATATGCTGCCATTTTTTTGTGAATTTTCTGATACTCCTGGTGGTCTAGGGGGATGGATTGCTTTTTTTTTCCATTTTGTGGTGGTCTGGAGTAGATGAAAGGTTATTGTCTGAACTTTTTTGCGGTCTCTGGTAGCAGAGTGGTTTATTAAGCTACATTGGTGGACTACGGTGATACCTGGATTTTTTTTCTTTTATTTGTGGTTGAGGGTAGAGAAAAGGTTATTGTCTTTATCCTTTCTGATCTTGCAATGAATTAATGAGGATTAATTCTGCATCCTTGGTGGTCTAGAGTAATCAATTTATAAATATCCTTTACCCTGGTGATCTAGGGTTGCGAAGGAGCACATTTTGAAGCCCTGCTGGTCTAGGGTACAAGTGAGGTTATTGTCTGCATCTTTTATGATCTGTGGTAATGGAGGGATTGGTTCTGCTTTCTTGGTGGTCTAGGGTGATATATGCTTTAAAGTATTCTACCTTGGTGGTCTAGTTAGTGAAAAGGCAAATTTTTGAATTACTGATGGTCTTGTCAGGCTTACTAGGTGAGGTGGATCCTCAAAACCCAAGGTCCAGGTCGCACACGGGCCACGAGCATCAGTGTGGCAGCCAGACAACGCTCGCGGGAAACAGGTAGCGGAGGTACAGGAGGCTGAAGACAGACAGGAATCGCAAAACAGGTAGCAGAGGTCCTGGAGACAGCAGACAGGTAGCAGAGGTTCTGGAAGCTGCAGGCGGACAGGAGACTGGGAACAGGTAGCAGAGGTCCTGGAGACCGCAGACAGGTAGCAGAGGTCCTGGAAGCTGCAGGCGGACAGGTGACTGGGAACGGGTAGCAGAGGTCCTGGAGACCGCAGACAGGTAGCAGAGGTCCTGGAAACTGCAGGCAGACAGGTGACTGGGAACAGGTAGCAGAGGTCCTGGTGACCGCAGACAAGTAGCAGAGGTCCTGGAAGCTGCAGACGGACAGGAGACTGGGAACAGGTAGCAGAGGTCCTGGAGACAGC
>VIAB01001153.1:179756-190091 GCA_009801035.1 Oophaga pumilio | reverse complement strand
AGAAGCACAATATGGCAGCACAGCGGGTACTTATGGGTTTTATCCATAAACCCTTATTAGGCCCCTGGTTTCTGCTGTGATGGTGTAGTCTGGTAGTGAGTGGGGACTACTTTGCTGTCCAAGAGACTGCACCACTCACAGTTCTCTCAATGGCTTTGTGTTCATCCCCATCCTGACCCCTCTGGGTGCACAAACAGCTTGCGACATACATAATCTTCTGAAGAAGCGTGCAGGTCGCACAGCTGTGGAGCTTTACTTAATCCCCAGTAGAAAAAAACATCTACTAAAAATATCATAAACTATAAGAATACTGGAAGAAAATTACAACTTGCCATTAAGAACTATCATCGTGCCGTGTAAATGCAGCACCTCTGCTCACACATCCCCTTGATATATGACCTTTAAGGGAACATAGATACCTTGGAGGGGGTCTCGGCTCCTCAAAAAAGTTGTGCAAGTATCCTTGATGTAATACATCATAGTCCATTTGATTTAAATGGGTGGCTTGTCATACTGTTTTTCACCTGCAGAGGCCACTGCATGGAAAATGCATGCCTGGATAGCTGATCACTGTGATCGCTATGGGTCCAGCTTAGAAAGTCCCAATGTTAGCTGGCGGATGGAGATTATCTGGTGCCGGACTTATGGCGTTCTGCTGCACCTTTACCGACTGGTATTCATACGACAGCACCTTTAAACCAGTGCTTCCCAGTAAGCAGTTTTCATATTTCAGGGGGATACGCGTCTCCACTTCCATAGTAGTCTACTGATATGTGAGCTGGCGGGGTAGCTGGCTGACATATTGGAATTTTGGAGTTAGTGAATGAAGAAGGGTCCTAGTTTGGGGTCTGATTTTTGGAACCTGGTCTGGGGGGGGTCTGTATGCATGACTTATATATACACTTCCTATGTATACAGACCCCAGACCAGCCCCCTTGTCTATATATAGATATATATAAAGGAGGCTGGTCTGGGGTCTGTATATGAGGGGGGGTCCGGAAAGGGGGCCAATATATTTAGGAGATGTCGTGTATGGTCTGGAAGACAGATGGAAGGCTGGATACAGACAGATGTATAGGCACACCATGACCTGCCCTATATTCGGCAGTATTGGCGCCACGTGCCGCCGTTCCCACCTGTTAGCGGTTTATTTCCTGACATTTATATGGCGGTTTATTACAATCAAATGAAAGAAATAGAACAGAGAAATTAGAAGGCGGAACAGAAGCGGAGGAGACACGGAGATAAATGGAGGTCGGAGCGGAGGGAGAGGAGTGAATGTGGCAGCGGGAGGCGGGCGAGTGCGGCTGATTACATAGCGCCGCCGCCGCTGCACAGAGTTTCCATAGCAACCGGAATCCAGAATCGACCAACTTAGGCGGAAAGAGCGTCTGATTCTCTGCTTTTCTCTTCTGTGAGGGGTCTCCGTGGGGAGGAGAGGGTCGGGAAGGAAGATTAAAATAAATCCAGGGGAATAAGGTCAAGATGAAGGCAGATCAGATGTCGAACCCGTCACCTGGATACCAGACCTTATGCCAGTCATAATAAAAACACCCCCTGTCCGGCCGCTGATAGCAGGGAAACAATAGGGGGATTCTGCCATAGAAGGGTCCAGGACCCTCATCTAATAACCTCAGCTGAGGTCTGTCCCTCCGTCTGGGGGACCCGCTAAATCCGTACACAATGAGGACAGATTATTGTCTATCGGGACCGTGTAATGCTTCATATCACCTGTGGGGGCGCTGAGGAGAAATGAACAATTGTGACTGGATTCTCCCACAGATCACTGCTGATCCCTGGTGATCTAGTGTTGGGGTATTGGGTACAGGCATCACTGGGGATCTTATGTCAGGATATCTAAGTATGGGCTTCGCTGTGGATCTAGTATCAGGGTATTGGGAATGGGCATCATTGAGGATCTAGTGTCGGGGTATTGGGTACAGGCATCGCTGGGGATCTAGTGTCGGGGTATTGGGTACAGGCATCGCTGGGGATCTAATGTCGGGGTATTGGGCATGGGCATCACTGGGGATCTAGTATTGGGGAATTGGCTATGAGCGTCACTGGGGATCTAGTGTTAGGGTATTGGGTACAGGCATTGTTGGGGATTTAGTGTTGAGGTATTGGGTATGAACATCGCTGGGGATCTAGTATTGGGGAATTGGCTACGAGCATCTCAGGGGATCTAGTGTTGGGGTATTGGGTACGGGTATTGCTAGGGATCTAGTGTAGGGGTATTGGGTACGGGTATTGCTGGGGATCTAGTGTTGGGTTATTGGGTAGGGTATTACTGGGGATCTATTGTCGGGGTATTTGGTACGAGCATCACTGGGGATCTACTGTCAGGGTATTGGCTACAGGCATCACTGGGGATTTAGTGTCTGGGTATTGGGTAGGGCATCGCTGGGGATCTAGTACTGGGTACAAGCATTGTGGGGGATCTAGTGTCGGGGTATTGGGTATGAGCATCGCTAGGGATCTAGTATAGGGTATAAGCATTGCGGGGATCTAGTGTTGGGGTATTGGGTATGAGCCTCGCAGGGGATTATGAGGCAGATGTGATAGTTATAGTATCTGAATACGTATCCTATAACAGAGCTTCTGAGACAAAGAAAGAGAGATAGATATATAGATATTCCTTTCCTTCCGAGTGTCGGCTGCCTCTATCTGTATTATTAGGATCCCCCCAGGCACCCCCACATGTCTCCCGTCCCCTCGCCTGTAGCTCGTGTACATACACCGCGGGAGGTGAAGATTTGGACTAGAAGTTACAGGAAGATCCCTCTCTGTGGATCGCTCTCCGTCCTCCCCGTAATGAATATTCTACTACAGTTTCTGCTATTTTTTACTCTCCGGTGCCCACACTGCTGAGGAGGACGCCCACCTGCGGGCCCCGCGATCACATCACTAATTAATAAAGGAGGGGACGCTGGCGTCTTCCCATACTTCTGACAGCCGTGGTTTCCTTTGTTTGCTCCTCTTCAATCCTCTCTTCCTTTCCTGCATTTTTCTACAACTTTTGAGCAATTAATTCTTTAAGTCGGTTGTCTCCAATCTGTGGTTCTCCTGCTGTTGGGATACTACTACCCCCAGCATGCTCTGGCAGCAGCTATTTAGGAGTCTTTCATTAGCCTGTACAGTCCTAACGATACCAGATGTAACAGTAAGAAGACCACAGGTAAAGTGTTGCTCCAGAGCCGGGGCCCCGGTGTATTCCATAGCGGAGCCCATACTTCTCCACTGAGGTCACTGCCTGCTCCTTGCTATGTATCTCCTCATCTCTCTCCATTCTTTTCTCCCTCATTAACTATTCCGGGCACTACTGCTGCGACTACACTTCACCTCCATTGCACACAACCTGCAGCAGTCATGCAGTGACCTTGCTACACGGAGCAATTTGAATATAAATGAGATATTTGCAGCTCCTCGGCCACAACAGAAAATAGAGACAGGACGTAAGACGTGCCGTCCGTCCAGATACACTGATCGATAGACCTCCTCTCTCTGCGGACACGGTGGGGATATCATACTAAAGAGAGGCACTGGCTGTGCTATAATATTAGAAAAATAGAACTGCTTTCTTCCAGAAACAGCGCCACTCCTGACTGTAGGCTGTGTCTGGTGTTGCAGGCGTTTAAATAGGCTAGAGTGGGGCTGTGCCGTCATGACCCTCGAAGGTAAACTAGTCTCTTATTTAAAATAATTGGACTCTAATGATACCTCCCCACGCAGTGTGACATTCCCACATTGGCCCCACACACAATATGCCGCCCCCACAGTGACCCTCATATATTATAATACCCCAAAAATTCCACCTCACATATCATAGAATGGTAGATTTGGAAGGGACCTCCTGGGTCATCGTGTCCAATCCCCTGCTCAAAGTAGGATTCACTAAATCATCCCAGACAGATGTCTGTCCAGCCTCTGCTTGAAGACTTCCATTGAAGGAGAACTCACCACCTCTCGTGGCAGCCTGTTCCACTCATTGATCATCCTCACTGTCAAAAAGTTTTTTCTAATATCTAATCTGTGTCTCCTCCCATTCAGTTTCATCCCATTGCTTCTAGTCTTTCCTTGTGCAAATGAGAATAAAGATGATCCTTCTACAATGTGACAGCCCTTGAGATATTTGTAGACAGCTATAAAGTCTCCTCTCAGTCTTCTTTTTAGCAAGCTAAACATTCCCAAATCCTGTGACCGCTCCTAAAGTGCCCCCTACTACATTATGCTACCCCCACAATGCTAAAATTGAATTCTCACCCAGCCCCATTCCCACTATAATCAGAAAGGGCCTGCGCAGCTCTCTGCTGTGCGCCGTTCTGCGCAGCAGGCACATTCTAGTGATGTCCTCGCGCCTCCTGCACCAAGCCTCCGATGGCGCCCAGGACGCTTCCTGTTCTACTACTGGATTGAAGTGTGTCTGTCCAGTCCATGGATTGTATCTTGGATTGCATCTCCACTCTTTTAAATTAAATGTGACTATGCTGCAATACCAGACATGACCTGTGGACAGGGGCGGCGCTGTTTCTGCAAAAATGTACAACTACTACTTTAGAGTGTGTACACTGCTGTATGCTCAAGTTTGGAAAGCTGGATGACACTTTCCATTTCTGGTTGCTCCCAGTTCAATCATAATTTCCAAATCTAATTTCTCTGCCATAACAATAGCAATCTGTGAGTCACGCCGTGGTGAAAATGAAGCCGTGTGATGACGAGGAATAGGAGTTTATGGATCTGTGACAAATCCAATTTTCACAAAGATAATATTTCCCGACGTGCGAGCGGCTGAATCCATTTCCTGGAGATCTCCGGGTGTTAGCGCTATTTTTCCCGCTCGTCTGACAGTTCTAAATCTATTGCACAATATTAAAAGCTAGACACATAATTTCTGTATAGGTTTGCCATTCAGGAGTCTGAGAAAGCTGGGTTAAAATCTAATCTTGACACCATTAAAGCCACCAACAGGATTGTCACACAATTTCCCAGTAATTACATATTTGCTAAGTTATGAAGTGATGCATACATTAACACTGCAGAAAGTGTTTTTTGACAACCAATAGTTATTACTAGAGCTGCTCTACCGAGGGTTGTTACCCACCTTTCCCGTACTCCTGAATTACAAGGTGTAGCAATATACATCCTTCACTTCTCTTTGCTATTCTGGAGTCTAAAAAAAATCTGGACGGATTAAGTTTGCGTCTGAATATAAGCAAGTCCATTCTTTTTTCGCTGACAGCAAGCAGAGTTCTTAAAAACATGCACAAAGTATTAAAAAATGGCAGAACTTCTCATTACACAATGTTTAATAGCCGGAAAACTGCAACATTGTGACAAAGGGTAAACAAATGTTTAGTAGAATGTTCAAATATTATTGGAATGCTTTGTTGCCATGGCTACATGATAAAACAGTAATCAGCAACCTGTATCTCTACAGCAGCTGTGGAGAAACTGCACATCCCATTCTGCTAGATGTCAGGGCAAACTGGGATTTGTAGTTCCCTGGCAGCTGGAGAGCCACAGCGGTTGCAGATGTTGTTTTCTTTAATGCATAAATCATTGAGCGTTTTCATTATTTGGAGCAGGTCGTCAGTCCGGGTAGGAGCCGCATGATTTGCATCGTTATTTATGTTGCCTTTAAGCTTGAGAATCAGAATCCGAGAGGAAGAGAGATGAATCGGTGGATTAAATGGCAACGCATCCGGAGCTGGAGGACAGACTTGTCCTTGGCTTTTATTACAAGTCATCTGTGTAAACACCTTTTGATACAGTCACTTTCATTCTGTCATTTTCATTGTCATCAGCAAAGCTAAACGGTTTTTATAGAAATGGCCTGGTGTTACACTTTAATCTTCTGTCGCTCCTGCTCTCACATTTCTGCTCAGAACATCAAAACCGCATTTGAAATCGTTTTGCTGATAGAGCCCCATCTTCTCAGCATAGACATAGTGATACAGGAAAAAAAATTGCTTCCTGCAGCCACCACTAGAGGGAGCTTAATGAGGTCAGTGAATATGCAGTAAGCTCCTAGCGGCTCCCTCTAGTGGTGGCTAACAGGCAGGAGTCTGTGATCTGGGATCCCCCACCAATGAGGGTCTACTTTGCCCACTCACCTCCACTCTCCTACATAAGGCAGTGTGTTTGCAATTGTCCTCAACTTTCTCATCTCCAAATCTTTACATGTTCATTGATCCTGCCGTCATTGATTCCTCCACAACATCTACCACCATCTTGTTCTGTAGGTTAGAAAAAAAAAAAGTTATGGAGACCGGAGTAATACATCTGTAGGATCAGGCTACACACAGAGTTTGTTTGCAGTCTGTAAGCATGGTGACACATAGGTCTGCATTGGAGCTGTATGCACAAAACGGTAGGAAATTTTTAATCAAGACTATTTAAAAAAAACAAAACAAACTTAATTTATATTTCTGATGCTTTAGGGCAAGTGGTTGAAAAAGTATAATTACCCAATTTCAAGCTAAATTAACCCAAATATGAAGATTTACTTTTATTGGTCCTTTTCATTCTTCCAAAGTCTTGAGAAGTTAGGAATAGATTGGGCAGTGGGAGACTTTTTGCGCCTCTTACCGCTCTAGGCGTTAGCTGCGTGTGTAATGTATTCTAATCCTAGTCTTTTTGGCTGGTACTGTGCAGTGATACTATTATGCAAAATACTGCAGCAGAGCATCCAAGTAACTGAGCTCTGCCAGCGGGTCACAATCCAGATAAATCAACATTTGTGTCCCTCCTTCATTAATCCATGTGCGTTTTCAGAGAAAATGCAGAGTTCACTTTGATTCGCATCCGTAGATGACGTTCTGCTGAGAACTGGGGCATCTGGGCAGAGAGCAGGAGCCATCTCTTAATCTTCTGCTCATTTGCACATCCATTGCGGTTCTCCTTTTTGCGCGTCGCGCTTTAAATGACGGAGAAGACAGCCATCAATGATATTTATATAATCAATTCACATAGCAAAATCTCCAACACCATAACAAATGCCCATACCCTAATCCTATGGATTCTATCTCAATAGATCCACTGCTACCGTGAACTATATGTGGGAACAGCCAGATGACAAAATCAATGTATGTCAATGTATTACCTGTTTATTCAATAGCGCTGGCCAAATAAGGAAGTGAGACCACGCTGCATCCCCCTCACCCCGACGCGCGTTTCGCCTTGCTTCTTCCTGATGGCGTATAAGTATTCTTTAACCATAGGTACTGGGATGTCCATTCATTGAGTTGTGTACTCCTTCTTTTTTGGTTTGAGGCACCCTTTTAGAATATTTATGTATGTGATTAGTATTTGTAGTCCATAAAGAATTGGTTTTCACTAAATATTTTTGGATAAACACTTCTTGATCCTTATGTGACTAATTTCCAGAGGATCATTATAGTTTTCACTATTATGGAATGTTACCCTCTCTTTCTATGAGAGAAGGCTTTTGGGTAATATGTTCATTTTGATCCTTTATTACTATCAGTGGTATCGGATAATATATCAGTGTGGCCGCTGCCAGATAATACATCAGTAGATTAAACCTTTATTTAACCTAATATTATATATGAGAGAATTATGTTGAAAGGGTTGTCCAATTATGATTTCAAGTTGATTGGCCTCTGATTAGGTTCCCCTGTTTAAGCTAGAGCAGGCCCCATTTTGGAGAGCTCCCATTCATTTGAATTGGTGTCATGTAATACCTTAATTCTCCTGTAGTGGCCACTGCAGAAGATTTGTGCAAGTCTTCAGAGCTCCTCCCAGTGATCAGTGTGATTGAGGGGGTTTCACTTATTGGACCTGAGCAATCCGTTAATCTTGAACTGGACTGTACTTAGACAAGGGGTAGTCCAAATGGTAAAAGAAGAAAAACGTAATTGCCAATGTTATCCTCTGGACCTCACTAATCCTGGTATTATGTCATTAGATCTCAGGTTCATCTCGAGTTCCCTATTGCAAACATGGTCTAGAAGGTTTCTAATAGGCAACTAATATTTAAAGGGGTTTTTCTGATAGTGCACTCTTCCAGTCTCCTGACAGCTGCAGCCAATCACAGGCTGCAGCGGTTCTGTGACTTTCGAAATGGATCAGCCATGGCCTCCAGACTAGATAACGCAGACTTCCGGAGCAACCTGCGCTTGTTAGAAGGGGAATATGCCTCAGTTTATTATTTTAAAACCATCCATACCTAAAAAAAATTCCGTGCAATGTTACACTATGAGGCAGTGCAGATTTGTGGTTTTTTTTTTTCTCATACTGATTCACCTCCGATAATTAATCAGATCAAGTCTATAGGTGCGTGTGAAACATTGGACCGCACTCAGATGTCATACAAGTGCAGCCCGATTACCACGGACACAGAGAATGGAGAAATTACGGTAAGTTCTCCGTCTTCTCCACAGCTCCTCATGCGAGAGAATCTGATCACACTAAGGTGTTGTTTGATCCAAGAAATATTCGCATAATCGGCCCCAATTTTCTGACCGTGCGAGCGAGCCCTAAAAGTGTATCTTTTAAAGACCCTCCCAGCACCTGTCTCCCCTGCCAGGGAGCAACATTAGGGTAATCATGGAGGCCATTGTGTTCGTCTTGCTAATTTACAGTTACTTAATGTTGTAACATAATCCTGTAGTTTAGTCTCATCCCCAGCGACAGGTATTACAATTAGAGGGAACGGCCAGCGGCTGTGGAGAACAATCATGGAGCCGGTCCTGCTAATTATTTATTGATGATAGATCGTGCTGTTCCTGTTGTTTGTACAGAATAGTTTCTGCTTCAGTGACCAGGATGCATTAGGTGGAGCAGAATAAGCTGCAGGTCTGGAGGTGCACTGAAGGGGAAATGTATATGGTAAAACACAGTGGGATTCTCACAGGATGTGCCATACAGAGTTCAGAGGTAGTAGCTGCACTCATGTCCTGTTACCCATGTGGTTCCAGTGCCCCTACCTCAAAAACATGTGAACAATTCAACCCTTTCTTACCTTTGATTTTGCACAAACTCTTACTGTTGCTTTGATTTTCTCATTTGGACTACAACAACTCTCTACTAATTGGTCTCCCTCTTATTAGACGCTCCCTTCTCCAATCCATCCTGAATTGAGCAGCCAGAGTCATATTTCTGTCCAGCTGCTACACCGACGCCTCCACCCTGTGCCATCCATTGCACTGGTTACCCATCCACTATAGAGTATAATATAAACATATCACTTTCACCCATGAAACTCTACATAGTGCTTACCTGCCCTACATTTCCTACTTCATCTTTGTTTATCACCTGTGCTGTCCATTCCGCTAATGACCCAAGACTACTAACCTATTCTATAATCTGAATCTCCCACTCTCGTCTCCAAAACTTCTCTCATGTTGCACCAGTTGTTTGGAATGCATTACCAGACAGTCCAGTTAATTCTCAGCATCCCCAGATTGAAGCATGCTCTAAAAACAGCTTTTCTCTGCGTTTTATAGTATCAGCAAAAGCGTGATTTAAAAAATCTCATGCACACGCTTGTTTTATTTCCTGACTGAATTTGAGAACAGCAGCGTTTTTTTAAATCTACCGCTTGTCAATTCCTTGAGCGTTTTCTTTGCCGATAACAATGAGAAAGTGTAAAAGCGTTTTTTTTGCTGCGTTTCTGGTGTATAAAACTAACTTTATTAATCATGTACTGTAGACAAATCACACATATAAGCCATACAAAAAAAAACTCAGCTAAGAAATGCTGCATTTTGTACACACCAAAAAAAAGCTGCGTGTGAACATAGCCTAACCAAAAAATGTCTGCACTATTTATGAACAACTACACAGACTCAGTGACCTGGATCTACGGGCGATTTCTTCTTTAGTGTAGAATGTTCTGTAACTCGTCATGTGGCCATTGTCTCTTATATAGGATGGGTTCACACCACCAATGTGTCCACAGCCGAGAAAAACAGTCTGATTCTGATCACAGTTTGGTCTGAGTGTCATCAGTTTTTCTCGGACATGGAGAGAGGAAAAACAAAAGTTTATCCACCTTCTCCATTCTTGTCAGTCTGTGAAAATTGGACAGCACTTGGATGTCACAGACTTGCATTTGCTGATTTTGATTCGACACTTGGATCTAAATTGGACATGTCTCTGATTTTTTTTTTTTAATCTGTGGTCTGGAGAAAAAAATCGGACATTTGCACAACACCATAGAATATCATGGGTATGAGTGCTATCAGTGAAAACCATGGATAGCACTCGTATGAGAAAATTGGTGGTATGCAGGAGCCCTTATAGTGAGGAAGGAAATAATTTGACT
Organism: Oophaga pumilio; assembly: GCA_009801035.1. Taxonomy (NCBI): domain Eukaryota; kingdom Metazoa; phylum Chordata; class Amphibia; order Anura; family Dendrobatidae; genus Oophaga; species Oophaga pumilio. The sequence goes on along the minus strand of VIAB01001153.1, from coordinate 179,803 downwards.
GGATGAAGACAAGTGTAAAGAAGCACTGCAACAAACAAGGGAGAGAG
>VIAB01001153.1:87115-108049 GCA_009801035.1 Oophaga pumilio | reverse complement strand
GAACCTGTTGGTTGCGCCAAGGAAGGGCGGCGTGGTTCGACTCATTCTGGATCTCTGGTTTCCTGATCTCAAGAGTCCTCCTGGATCCTTTTCAGGATGGAGTCCCTCCGCTCAGTATTTGCTTCCATGGGGACACAGAATCCCCTACCAACTCATCAGAGTTTCTCGCGTTTTAGTGCAGAGCACATTTCTGGGGGGTCAACTAGATGGCTGTTTTTTTCTCAGCAGCGAGTTTCTCATTGCAGGAGACTGGTCCCTGTCTCGGGACATCTTCCATCTGATCTGTCTTCTAGGGAGAACTCCGGACGAGGATCTCTCACCCTTCCCGGCTGTACAGGAAAGTTCCACTGTTCGTCTCCAGGTCCCGCGTCCCCCTCACGGGGTCGCCGATGCTACGGCCATTGCCTGGTCACACTTCGCGTTTTTTCATTACCTTTCTTCCCAGGCCTTTGAAGTAGTTCAGAGCGGAAGATGTGCTGGTCTCTTTGATCGCACCACATTGGCCCAGTAGTTCTGGGTTCATCAATCTCCTGGCGGACACTCCTGAAAGCTACCAGACGGGCCAGATCTTCCGCCTTCTTCCTTCCCAAAGTGGTATCCACTCTTTTTCACCTGATTGAGGACTTTGTCATCCCTTCCGTCTGCCCAGCTCCGACTCATTCTTCGGATCATTCACTAAACAGGTAAGACCTGGTCAGGGCAGTGAGGATCTACCTCACTAAGACCGCTTCCCTTAGGAAGTCGGATCTCCTATTCGTCATCTAGATGACACACGCCTGCCAGGTTACGATTGCGCGCTGGATCAGGTCCGCAAGTTTGGAGGCTTACTGATTAAGAAGAGGCTCACTCTTCCCGGGCAGTGGGCACATCCTGGCCGGTACACAAGGGGCATCTGCCCTAAATCTCTGCAAAGCGGCAACCTGGTCTTCCATCCACAAGTTTGCCAAGTTGCTCCGGGTCCATACCGAAGCGGTGGACGCCAGCCTCTGCAGAGGTATCTTGCAGGCGGCAGTGGTAAGCTCTTTGATCGCAATAGAGTTTTCTGCTGTTTTCCCTCCCCATGGACTGCTTTGGGACGTCCCATTGTTATCTGTGTCCCCCAATGAAGCGATAGAGAAAACAAGATTTTGGTTGCTTACCGTAAAATCTGTTTCTCGGAAGCCTTCATTGGGGGACACAGCACCCTCCCATGTTTTTTTCTACAACTCCTGATTCTTCTTCGAGGTGCTAATGTTACAGTTGAGTTGTCTGTTTGTTATTCTATCATGTTGTTCTCCTACTGCTTTCTCACTAACTGAATTGCTTCCTGCAGTCGGTGGGGTGTATACAGCGGAGGAGGAGCCAACCTTTTTTTGCATAGGCATAGTGTCAGCGCCTCCTAGTGGCAGCAGCATATGGCAGCAGCATACACCCATGGTTATCTGTGTCCCCCAATGAAGGCTTCCGAGAAACAGATTTTACGGTAAGCAACCAAAATCTTGTTTTCATCACAAATATTACTGATAACTATGTTACTTCGGGCACACAAGTCAGCTAAAAAGCAGCAAACTCTTAACTTTCTGCAATATCTAATTTCTGTACAAGTTAGATGTGCTTTACACCACTCCATCCACACTCTGCATTGTGCTTGGTGACGGACGGCTGCATGCAGCTGTTCGGCAGTGTTTGTGTTGATGTTATACCAGAGGCGGTCTGGACTCTGGAGTTATGGGGTCAGCAGAGCGGTGGTGACATTTCTGCCCTTTGCTCCTCAGCACTCAGCCCCTGCTTTAATTTTACGGGGTCTCCATTTCGTGGCTGAGTTGCTGCAGTTCCTTTTACTTCTCAATAATATCACTCACACGCGATGGGGGAAGATTCAGGAGGATGAAATGTCATGAATGGACTTGTTACCCAGGTGGCTCCTATTACAGGACCGCACTGGTGTCGGGGAGCTATGCACCACCGGCCGTTCTGTCACATGGCAATAAAGGCAGACGGTATGGCGGGGGTGGATGTTACGCAAGGGGGGTAACAGGGCCGGATGTTACGCACGGGGGCATTGAATGTAAAACTTGAATTCAGTGAACAAAATGTGTCACAATTCTTTTCTCCATAGCGTGTTTAACATATACATTAAAACTGCATTCACACATCAGTGCATCAAGGACCGAGCACGGTCTGTACATGGGTCTCTGGACTCGAATTTGATAACTTTGCATATACCTATGAGTCTGTTAAGTTAAGCTAAGGAGTCTGTGCTTGGATAGTGATATACAGATGTGTGAATAAAACATTAATTGAAGTCTAATAAGTGACACTTGCTGTTGTAAAATGAGGACTGAAAACACTCACCAGTTACTGTAGTCAAAATCAAAGGCAATGGTGACCTCAGTATCTTTTGCAATAGCAGCGATGGCATAAATGCACAGGTGAACCATGCCATCTGCAATCATGTGCCGGACCTGGAATAAGAAAAGTGAGAAAATATTAGGAGGACTCTGCTTCATACATATGGGGGACAGGAATGTCAACCAAACGAGAGTTCGGCCAACAGCCACATGAACGGCTTCAGCTTTTAGCAAGCCCACGAGATTGGAAACAACTGTTAGACAAATGAAGGTGGCATCCTATCAGCTGCCTCTTACCTCAGCATTGGGTGTACAAGAACGTCTGATAAATCTAGCATCATTACCGAAGGTCCGAGCATCCACGCACATTTCCAAACCGTTAAACTTGGAGTAAAACAGCACAAAGGGGTATGGTCTGTTGTAGAAAAAAATAAAGCCAATGAGGGGTATAGTTAAATACAGTTGTAATATGATAAATGGGGCTAACGCTCATTAGTATGGTCGCTGTTCTAAAACTCTGGTTTATTTTATGTTTTTTCAATCCGTAAATCGAGCTTGAATAAAGTAACGCAGAAGTCCTTTGCGAGAACTTCCAACCAATTATTATCTACTTACTTTTTGAAGAAGTGTCCATTGACCTCAAACTGCTGCCGTAACATAACTTTGCCCCGGTATTCGATCACAAGAGTATTTACTGGCAAGTCCTTGGAGGCACGCAGGATTTTACGATGCTTCTGCACACGCGCCACCCTCCCCAGGTGAAACTGCAATGAGACATTTATCAGCTTTCTTATACACTGATGTACATAGAGCAGGTATCAGCAAATATAGATACAAGCACTTGTCTTAATAACGTTGAGGGGTTCATAAACTCTGTAGGCCAAGACAGACTTGGTCACAAGTCGGGAGAAAAATTATTTTAGCGCAATTTCCAAGAGTTGTCAATGTTTCCTTATGAGGGGAAATAAAAGATGCAGATCGGCTGTGATGACTTCAAGGATCACTTCACTGTCTCCAAATAGGGATTCATTGACCCTGTAGTATATTATGATTCCCCAGGGGACTAGAATATAAGTTCTTTTTCTTCTCTTGCAGGTCGCATCGGGGGTTTATCTACAGCATTATAAAATGCTGTAGATAAGCCCTGAAAACCCTGAAAGGCGGTGGCTGTAAATCATATCGGCCAAACCTCGTGACAGGTTTGCTTTAAGACAAATGAACATGAATCCTGACAAGATCTTTACAGACAGGTTTGCGAGTTAGATGCAAGTGCCATACGTGATCTCTGATTTCTACTATCATTTATGGCATATCCTGTTGACGTGCCATAAATGTATGAGAGCGGGATACCCCCATTAAGGCTCGTTCAAATATTCGTGATCGAACCACAATGAAAAGACTGGCCTTGGGTGTCCTGACCATAGTGTGACAGCTGTATAGAAATATACGAAGCAGTCACGCTTTGGTCGGGAGAGCCGCGGCCAGGTCATGCATTAGCGGTCCATGCTTTGACCGATTGGTACAGACGTCTGAATGAGCCTTTAAGTGCATGTCTAAAAGTTAGCATATTGAAAAAGAAAAAAAAATTGTAACAAGTGAAGTAAAAATTTTGACAAGTGCAAAATGGCATATACCTGCATCTGAGATCCTACAACTGTGTTGTTACAAGACAGCTCAGTCTTCTTGATGGTTTCGAACAGCTCTGCTTTTCCAACCAGGTCTTTGTTAGAGCGCACGTGTCTCTCCAGAAGGTTCTGCATGTCTGCACTATACTGGTTAGTAAAGGCCTCCTCATACTGGTCAGTCCACAACCGGATCCTGTTCTCCCATCCCTCCGTGGTGTTTTCATCCAATGTGTGAGCATCCGAAGTTGAATTCTGAAGAACAAAATATATATAATAAATATAGTAACATAAAATTATTTTCTCTACGTACATTAACTTCCAAAAACTAACAATTGTTTAAATCAGGGTTTTGTGCTAAATGTGTATCTTAAAACATTTTGACAATGTTTTTTTTCAATATCATAATCAGTACTAAAAGTAAAAAGTTGAAATCTTGTAATTTTCACACCAACCATTGAGCCTACCTTCACATTTCATACGTACATTAAGAGCAATGAGCAGACTCCGACCCTATTCTTTGTAATGAAGCATCTAATGAGATGAACATATGAAGAAAGGGGGAACCGTGACATTGCCTATTTTGATTTGTGGCTCCTGGGTCATCAGCAGTGTTACCGTTCACTGTAATCCTGCCTCTAGAGATAAGGAGACTACTGTAAACTCTTCCTGAAAGGACCGGAAGCATGAGTCTAAAAAAGCCCTCGTGTCCAGTGTGAAAATTGCAAGGTTAATCATTTTAATTAAACTTAACAATGGATTATTTCTTAAACAAATGCATGTAACACAAAAACCTGCTTTAAATAAGTCATTTACTGATGATACATCCCCCAAACCATGAGACTAGTCATCTGTTTGTGTGATGCATACTGTAGTGTCTATGGAGGGGTCTTCCTCATCAGGTGTGTGCTAGTTTCATTCACATCTGCGTTAGGAGCCTCCATCGCAGATTCCATCAAATAAAGCTGGAAACAAACAGAGAGGCATGCTGCCTTGTACAGTTAAATATCAGACACAATAATGGAAACCCAAAGGACTCCCATATTAGTCAAAGGGGTCCGTGAGGCTTGTTTAGTGTCTGTAATGTGACTCGTACGTAATTTATAGGATTAGATGCATCTTTATGGAACACTATCTACTAGGATTAGATGTAAACATCCAAACGCAAAACCGAAACTTCAGAAACTATCAGAAAACATCATTGTGTACACGGGCCCACAAAGTGTGTGTCTCCATTTTTCTGGTTGACTCACCTTCATTCGTAAAGACTTGCGGGAACCTTCCCGAAAAGCCTGAAACAATTGGAGAACATATTAACAGTTACAAATAAAATTACATATTAAATTAAAATTACATCTTTTGCAGAGCCCTGCTGCTCGCTGTTGAAAAAGCAAGGTCTGTGCAAATCTCCAGTATTCAGGAAGGGAAATCCTTGTGGAATATGTTACCCATAGGCGAAGATGTTAAAAACCGCGCAGTTTCCACTTTTCTGCAGGAGGCCTTTGTACTGAAGAGCAAAGCACACTGCCCGATAACAGATAGCTGAGAAAAGGGAATACTGAAGCCCACCATCCTAAGAAGACACTTGCTTCGCCTTGCCAGATGAATGGAGACCTATGGATATGTGTAACTTGCGCTTCGGGTGCATATATCAGCTTGAGTTTAGCTCTAAGGATAAGCTAATGCAATTAAAATCAGGGGCACTTGTAAAGAAAAAAAATATCATGTTTATGGCCAACTTAAAGGGGTTGTTCAGGACTACAATCGTGATTAGTCATCCTTAGGATAGGTCATACAAATCCGATCAGTAAAGGTCTGACAGATCGCTGATCAGCCGTCAGATTTTTTTGTTAGCTTACCTTAATTTTTTTGGCTTTGGGGGTATTTCGAGCTTTTTCTGTATTTTTCTTCCTCTTTTTTGGTTTACTTCGCCGAACTCTGTTGACTGTGAGAGTGATGCTTGTTGGCGTGTGCTGGGTGGCCGTATAAAGGACTGTGGATGGAGAAAGTTCCTCATCCCAACTCTCAGTGGCGCTGCTCTCACCCCCTATATGGGAGAAAAATAAATGTAAAAAATACATTTTCGTTTAGTTCTAATGGCTGAAAACTGTAGCTCATTGCAAAGCTGTTGTATTAAATCATCCCTAAGTGCAAAATCGAGGAATTTATTCTCGAGTATATTAGGAAAGTGCTTCATCAGCCTATAACGTGTTTATTTCCTGACTGCAAGCAAAGATCTTAAGGTCCATGTTCAGACCCCAAAACCTGTACTGACTGCAGTTATCCTGATCTTAACAGCCTCATATATAGCTTTTCATTCATGTCAAGAGACCCACCGCCGGACCAGGTATTGCAATCCGTACATGGACCATGTACTATGTTTGTGTGAACGTAGCCGTAAACAAATTGCTGGCGTGACTGATCAGCACGCACACCTAGAGTTTGGTGCTGTAGATGGAAACAATCCAGGCAGACTTACCCGAGACATTGTCCTGCTTCCGACGATTGAGCTGAATAACTTTTCCTCTATTTACACCCCTGTCATGGAAAGAAGACCGAGAGTTGGTTAGTGCACTTAAACAATGTGCTCTAGAAAAAAGTAATAGATGACGACTTACCTGCATTTCTCGCATTTTGCAAGAAACCCGTCAGCTGAATTATTGCAGTGGCACCAGCTGTGGACCCTCTCTCCCTCAGACGAAGTGTCGCTGTCTCCAGAATTCTCGTCTTCAGGTGAGTGGACGCCATTGAGTTCTGCACGTGGGATTATAGCCTGGACAGGTGGGGAGGCGGGAGGCGTTGGTGGCGGAGGAGCTCCATAATTGTGATCCTGTAAAGTGGGTGACTGGAGTTTAACCCAAAAGTTTACAATGTAAAAAATGAAAATAGACGGATAGGCTCCCTTTTCCAACACAATTGAAACATGCTAGTATTTTATAAATCTCCAAAGTGAATTGTTATATGTCATATTTATAGCCACGAGGAGCAAAACCACATCACAGGATTCTTCTGAGAGGTCATGACTTCTGCATGAAGAAGCAGAGTCTGCGATCACCGTTATGGTGTACAGGTCAACGGGGAACTTGCCGGGACATTGCTATTGATGGCTCATTCTTAGAACAGGTCATCATTTTAGAGTAAGAGTTGGATTCCCAGGACCTTCACTTATCACTTCACTGAAGGGGCCGCAGTAGACTCATTAGTTAACGTCCATGTCGGTCCTACTCAAGTGCATGGATATGAGCGGTAATACCAGGCACATGTACCTGGTAATCAATAAATGTGAGGCTGGTGGTTGGCCATGTGCTACTACAGCTCCTTTAGTCTGCCGATTGATGCAGGAGCCAGTGTCCACCAATTGAATACCAATGGCCTATACTAAATGTAGGCCAACATTATCAAAGTCCTGGGGAAAAAAAACAAAAACTTTAATCCTTTAGTTAGTCGCTTTGAAAATTTTTAATTTTTTGCACTTTTCGTGTTTTTTCCTCTCCTTCCAAGACTCACAATTTTTTTTTATTTATTCTTCAGTCAAAATAGATATACGAAGGCTTATTTTCTTGCGGGACAAGTTACAGATGTGAATGCAGTCATTAATTTTCACATTCACATTTCACATTCAGAGAGAGACAGGATTCCAGTCTCTGGCTGTTTGACGGACTGTTCTCTTTTACTTAAATCAAAGCCTTGGAAGAAAGATCAGAATCTTTTTGTCCAGTATGGTGGACCTAACAAGGGAAAGAACGTCTCCCAGAGATCTCCAGCAAATTGGATCAAAAAAAGCAATCACGGACACTCCTAGAAATCAGGACCTATCTCCTCCAGAATCGCTAAAGGCCTATTCCACTAGAGCCGTCGCCGTCTCCTGGGCGGAAAGGGCCAATGCGCCCATAGAGCAGATCTGCAGAGCTGCTACCTGGTCCTCGGTCCATACCTTCACTAAACACTACAGATTAGATCTAATGTCTATAAGAGATCTAGCCTTTGGCAGAAAAGTCCTACAGGCTGTTGTCCCTCCCTAAACCATTATTCATTGGTATTTCTCCTGTGTGCTGTCGTGACGGGGATTAGAGAAAATAGAATTACACTTACCGGTAATCTGGTTTCTAAGACCCTCCAGGACAGCACAGGTAATTCCCCCCCTAATAAAGTTTGTTTATTTGATTCCTTAGTGTAAATAAAAAACGCAAGCATTCATTCAGTGTGGCCCTTGGAAAACCAAATTGACAATTTTGTATACTTTATTTTTTTTATTATAGTTTTAAAACTTTTTATTCACTTTTTTAGTTCCATATTTTTCATCTTTTCACAGTTACAAGGAGGACAATCTTTTAGTTACTTTAATGAAATATGGTTTATAATTATATACCAACTATACAGGGATTTATTGCACTGGAAAAATCATAGCAAGACAGTGATGTTTGAAATTTTATCAGAGAAGCCATCAGCCAATATCATCTAAAAATATCTGAAGCAATTAATGCAGAGTATGTGATGTGCGGGGGGTGCAGCAATAAGCGAGGGGAGATGGGGGACACATTTTCTGGAGGTGCAGTTACCTCTTACTTAATAATCAGAAGTCGTCCTACGAAAGTTTTAAAAAGTGATTTGATGGCCGAGCATCAAAACCACGGTGAAAACAGAACTCTAAAGCTGCCCATACGCAAGTGATAACTGATGGGGGTCATCAGTTATCAGGAGGAGGTCCAAGAAGCCAAAATCCAGAGTGCTTGATCCTCTTTTGTCCTGAGAACTAATGGACTGCAGGAGTCTGTGTTCGCTCCGAAATGGGTTATGATCTGTTGATAACAAAAATTGTATGGGCAGCTCCAGGGTTCCTAAAAAAAAATGCAAATAGGACAATAATGACAGAAGTTAGACACTATATAAACCTTGAGTCGTCGCGCAGCGCTGACTTCTGCATCAGGAGGTGAGCGACACCTATGCCTCCGCATCTATACATTCATGCCAGGATGCGTGCCCCCCGATCATATGGATGGCAGAGGGGAATGATACGTACTCGCAGTGATGTATATACACGTCATGACCTAACGCGGAAGCGAGGGGAGACGGACAACGCCTTTAAGCAAAGGCAGAGAGGGCTTCCTGCAGAATAATTACACAAGGCTCTGAGGACAGGCGGCTCTTAATATTGCATCAGAAAAATGGCAATAATTATGCAAAATGGCTGCAAATAAAAAAAAAAAACACAAACCAGGAGAAGTAAATGGGGATTTTCTGATTTACCACTTAATGTTCCTGGAAGTGCAGTACAAAAAAAAAAGAAAGTGAAAAACCCATAAACGCCCATGACCACAACACTTCATAATTTTAGTTTATCATTACATCATTACACATTATTTGTTAGCTATGAGTAACATCCAGATAGGTTTTGGGGGCGGGGTGGGGACGTTAAATATCTTTTGGATTCAGATCCATTTGCACATTATTAGTTAAGCATCTTCTTGGCGCTGCACCAGGGTCTCGTATTAGGAAATCCATATTGCTGGAACATATCATATTTTCACTTACATGGTAGATGGGAGCTGTGGCGATGGCTACTACTGTCATTTACTTACATAGGGGTCACTGCGGCAATCACTGAGCATGCGTGGGATTCGGACTGAAGAAGGGACAGGTACTGGGTATCCACCCAGCTGTTTCATCATCAACATTAGGCCTGCCATGGACGCTGCGGGCACAGGTACAAACAAGCAGGGGCAGAGAGTTTTCAGGTGCAATCCCAATCCTTTCTCATTTAAACTATTCTATGGCATTTTTAAGTTTATGTTTTTCTCTTATTAAAGGTCCACACTTTTATATATTCAGGGTCTATGCAGCTGGATTCTTCCAGACACAGTCATCGCTCTGTGCTGGAGATGTGACATCAGGTTGAAGAATTTTTAGAAAAGTTTTTTTTTTTTTTTTTTTTTTTAGTAAATGGACGACCAGTTTCATAGTGAAACGTATCGTCGGGTACTTACTGCGTACGGCAGACCTCGATATCCGTGGCTCTGGCTGCATGGGTAATTGTGAGTTGCATAGATGGACTTTCCGGTAACTGCTGGGCTGGCTTCAACTGATTCAGGGCTAAGGAAGTACAATGAAGGCAATTAAAAGAAACTCCACCAAATTGTGTTGCGGGCTTTTACATATTTCTTGCCCTCCTGAGCCATAAAGTCCATTAAAGCCCCCTGCATTTCCCTCCGAGGGACATATTTACCAATCTGAACACAATCGATGCTGTCCTACAAATGTTGCAGACCAATAATCCCAAGTTTTGAGGCATGGCTTACATCAGAATATCAGAAGTCTATGCGACAGTCAAAGCTAGGTGTTTTCTTTACTTACCAGGACATATTTCTAGCCAGTAGCAGATGCCAAAGTGACAAGAAGAGCAGCCGCCATATTGGTTGCGATTTCTGCGGCTGCTACTCAGCAACTGAAGGCAAACTGACACCGTACTGAAAGTGACAGTTTATGGCAACTGCTGCAAAACGACACACTAAGGTTGAATTCAGACGTTCATATATTGCTCTCCAAATAGGGAGAATAATTTGTGGACTGACCGCGGGGTGTCTGACCCAAACTCAAATGTGAGGCTGTTGAGATCAGTTCAGAAGACCCCCGAATCAGCCCTGAAATCATGGTCTGTACTGGGACTGCAATATACAGCCTAAGTTAAATACTTATGTGTGCCAGTAGGTGGTGCTCTAGGAACACACGATGCATCACATCTCAGACGCAGCCTTACTCTATGGGGAATGGAAATAACCCCCCAGCAGAAAATCAATTCTTAGAAATGAGGAAATACAAAAAAAAAAGCAATCTGACAGATGACCTATTACACAATCCTTCGACTACCAAAACATCCCTGACCCAAAATATGGACTCTCTCCTTTCTAAATAGTGTGCCTTTTGGCCCAATCTTCACAGTCCTGTCTATATTGATCAACCAAGATCCCCTCCCCAGGTCACTTTGAAACTGGCGTCCAATACTTGCAAACTCTATGGCAGCTCTTACTTTTTGCATGGTAACGTGTGTTTGTATCTTAAAATGAATTTATTATTTTACATTCGGAAAAATTGGGTCACCGCAAGGAGCATGCCACATCTGCAGTAGGTGTCATGTTATCCTTTGTGCCGAGTTGTTACCAGATCTGTGCAGCAGATCCCTCGGCGTCTTGCTGCAGCGTCTTATGCTCATCAGGTAAATCCGACGATGCTGCCTGCGCCCAACAGCTCCTTTAATTCTATCCTATCAATTAACGGGATTACGATTAGACAGAAGTAGACTTACTCTGATCCGGCGGCCATGTCTGAGTAGGATGTATCTGGTGTGGTGACTCCCAGAGGGATTACAATGCTCATGACGTCCGGCACTACGGTCGGAGAGAATCACGGGTTCGGAATCGCAGCGACTGACCACACCGATGGCGGGGAGCCGCAAAGCGACGAGAGATTCTTCACGGACATGAGGAAACCTATAAGGGGAGGAGAGCGTTACTCGAGGCGCTTTCTAGGAAGATTACTATACTTTATAACTTTACAGAAATCATCACTAGCCATCCTTGTGCACGATTTAATTGGTACATTTTACTTTATTTTGCTGTACTAAGAAACATTTTTGCATTCTACCAGAACAACTGGTATTCATGTATATATTGAGCCATTTGATGAACAGACATTACAGCCATCTTTTATGGGGAGAGGGAGGTGCACAAAATACATGCGTGCCACACAGAAGCTAAAAAAAACACTAACAAAATCAAGCCTGCGGAGAAGATTCCTGTGGTCTGGAGCTGCTCCCTCTAAGGCGGCCGTGTGGAGCAGACATTTAAACATGACCGGTCTAGATTCCTAATAACATCCAGACGGCTTCAAAGACAAATATTCCTCCATTCATTAGAACATAACAGGCTGCAGACCCGTTCTGCATACACATAATGGCACCATACGCATCAAAAGTGGCCAGATAGACATTTGGGGGGGTTATTATTGGTGGATTTTTCAATTGCTATAATAAAGACAGAGACTGGGCCAATGGTGCATTTCCATCTTCCGTTCGAGGCCATTAATCTTTCAGATTTTCCTTTTTTTTTCTTCCTCTTTTCCCAAGAGCCATAACTTATTTTTACATCATTATAACCATGTGAGGGCTTGTGTTTTTGTGTGATGCTTGCATGCATCTACCGATCTGGTAAATAGACCAACTGGAATTGTAGGAGACTGTTGTCGTAGAGAAAACTGTAAATCTCCGGAGAGGGGAACTATCACCCTCACATTGAACATATGGTATTAACTTCAGGGCTGTGGTGTCGGAATCCATTTTGGTAGAGTCAGAGTTGGTGTCATGGAAATTGAGGAGTTGGAGTCGGAGTTGTGGGTTTGGCTTACCGACTCCACAGCCTTGGTATGAGGGAGTCGAACTCAGAGTTGGAGTCGGTGTCATGGAAATTGAGGAGTCAGAGGTTTGGTTTACCGACTTCACAACCCTGTTAACTATAGCTGTGGAAAAGAGAAAACAGCTAGGATATGTGAGAGAGCGCCAACACATCCATCTCCATTGAAGTAGGCGCCTCCTGATCATTACCAGGTAATTACAGAAGAAAAATGCTTTGTGAAAAAGACAAAAACATAGATTCGTTTCCACAGAGGCAGGGAAGTACACTTACAACCAAAGAGCTTTCTCTGATCAAAGAATCAATGAATGATGAATATTGCAGTTCTGCATCGATCCGATATTTATGAGACATATTTTCGGCGAAGAGACACACAACGCATTCACTCGTCACTGTAAGGCTGGCAGAACCCCTCCAACTTAATATTGGTCCAATGGATGGTGCTATCCATGTCATTTTTCATTTCTATAGGCAGGTAAAATCGCGATGAACATAAATATTGACCAACTGGGACCTCCAGTAGCAAGAATATCCCGAAATTAGAGATTTCATAAAATTCCAACAGACCTAGCACATCCCAAAGCCAACCTTGATCTAATAAAAAGCAGAGTTTGGGTGTCTGCCTTTGATCATTCTGGAAGTCATAGTTTGCTGTGAGAGTGTGCAATTTTCCTAAACGGAGTGCTTAACGCCATAAAGAGCCTTTCCTGCAACATCAGGTTTAGTAATTCTCTTTTGTTACTCCTTTTTATTTTATGTAATTGTATATATCGTATCGTTTTGATCCTATTTGGTATCATCTTTGCATATTGTTTATAAACACTGCCTACATTTCTGAATTAAATATATAACATTTAATAGCTCTGTTCCTCTTGCTCTGTAAACCGCACCCCTGAAGCCATACGCTACCTGTAACGGGTGACCAATCGGTCTGTATAAATGATTGCCCTCTCTTCTTCCTTGGAAAGTTCAAGTTAATGCAATCTACTATTTGGCAATCGAGTATCGTCTGCGTGGAAACGCTGTGATTGCATCATGTTGAGAAAATAATTGCAAAATGCATTGTGAGTAACGCAAGTCTCCAGCCGGGACTCAGTCCAAGCCCACCTATCACAAAGCAGAAACGTATCAGGAAAGAACAGGGAGAAGACAACAACCGGCAATACAATAGGTAATAAAGTGAGGTCTAATTCCTGCCAAAACTCGGACAATCTGCATTTACCAGACATCAACCATAAAAAGTGCATAAATACAACACGGGTTCCCAATACAGACATCAAGCTTCAATTATGGGCTGGTGACGTTTACCGATACCTGCTGGGTTGTGTGTGCGGGGCCGGCAGATATCATGCAACAGTCCTATTACCAAGGGTAACCTTTTACAGTGCCCAAAATTAGATAAAGGTCACCAAACGCACTAATTTTGGAGCAATTAGCCGACTATCTAATGTGTATGAGGGTGTCCTGATAGTTGGTGTCTGGGAAAAGGAGGATTGAACATGTTGGATTTTAACCTACTCAATCCTTTTGTTTTATCGACATAGGTGCCAGACAGCGGCTTAATCCTCTTCCCCGGCTGAACACATGCATGCTCAGGTGATATGAGCACGCATGTGTATGTGAGAGTCAGAAGAATAGAGCACTGCCAACAGCTAATGTATATGGTGAACTCACTTACACAGGTCACCCACCACCTTCTGACACTCAACTCCGTCATGACGGTGCAAAATCACCAATTCAGTAGCAATCAGAAAACGATCCCCTATCTACTGGATAACTTGATTTTTTGCAAATAACCTTTTAACTAAGCAGTCAATTAAACAGGCAATAAGACAGCAGCAAATTTTCCTCTAATCCCTGACCAGCCCCGAGTTGTGTTCCCACCGTTCTGAGCAGCTTACAAGTCTTCAATTACAAATACACACAAGACAATATTTTATATTACTGCCCTCCTAGTTTACAATTGCTGACACAATCCAAGTACAATACGACAAAATTACTTTTCCTTGCACTAAAAACAATTACACTCTTGGTAATGTAAAAAACACAAGGGGGAAAAAGCCACACGTCTACATGGAGAGAACAGGAACTTGTGCAGAATCAGCAGGACACACATTTTGCTGTAACTATAAATCTATAAACCGTTTTGCCCACAGGAATCTTGACCTCATTGTTCGTTTCAGATATTTTATGATAACCTTTACCTCGATCAGGCAAGATTTATATATAGAAATAAAATGTTAGGCTTCAAGAATAACCATATTGCAATTGTGATATCCGCTTCTCCTCGTGGCTCACATACAGAGGCCAGGAAAAAGTTCACTGCTCCTCACAGTAAATAAGTAACAAAGAAGAGGAACCAAATATTCACAATGCAAAGAAGCCACAAAAAAAATGCTACAACACAGGACGGGAGTAGTGATCTAATTGTGGTGTTCAGTGCGTCATTTCCTCCGTTGATAACTGCAGACGTCATTGATTGGGACAATACTTCACCCTTCAATGCGAGGAAATGCAGGGAACACCGAAATGTTCACATAAACAATGAGCTGCACAAAAGTGGCCTCATTGTAAGAGGAAAAATTACAGCCTGTATATGTTCAAATATGTACAGGTTTCCAGTCTCAGAAATCCGCAACCAAGTCTGCATTTCTCATAGAGTTCATGTTCAGAATGATTAAATTATAATGCATTATACAGCAAAGCAGCAGTGTACAGGCCCGACCACCTCTCCATTATATAGTAAAGCAGCAGTGCACATGCCCGACCACCTCCTCATTATATATAGTAAAGCAGCAGTGCACATGCCCGACCATCTACTCATTATATATAGTAAAGCAGCAGTGCACATGACCGACCACCTCTCCATTATATAGTAAAGCAGCAGTGCACAGGCCCGACCACTTCCCCATTATATATAGTAAAGCAGCAGTGCACAGGCCCGACCACCTCCCCATTATATAGAGTAAAGCAGCAGTGCACATGCCAGACCACCTCCCCATTATATGGTAAAGCAGCAATGCACATGCCCGACCAACTCACCGTTATATAGTAAAGCAGCAGTGCACATGCCCAACCACCTCCTCATTATATGGTAAAGCAGCAGTGCATAGGCCCGACCACCTCCCCATTACATGGTGAAGCAGCAGTGCACAGGCCCGACCACCTCCCCATTATATGGTGAAGCAGCAGTGAACATGCCAGACCAACTCCACATTATATAGTAAAGCAGCAGTGCACATGCCCAACTATGTCTCAATAATATATTAAAGCAGCAGTGTATATGCCGGACCACCTCCCCATTATATAGTAATGCAGCAGCGCACATGCCCAACCATGTCTCAATAATATAGTAAAACAGCGGTGTACATGCTCTATTGTTGCTCTATTCATTCTTCACTGGTCTGCTGGAATAAATAAGAGCAGAGCATGGCAGCACTCAGAATGTATGGAACGGCAGTCGAACATGTGCACTACCACTTAGTGCAGGTCCAGCACTTGGACACCCCCACGATCAATAAACTATATGGATGGATAATCACTTGTTTCCACTGGACAACCCCTTTAATAGTCGGATGAATGAGCCAATCAGCTGATGAATGAGCCAAAATTAGGAGAGTTTTCCTTGGGTAAATCTGTGGATCTAGTTTCAATACCAGAAGGTGCACTGATCACCTGAGGAAGTTGCGCATAGCAGGAACACTGGAGAGGGTAGGTGCGTCCATTAGAGATGGCTGCAGGTCCGACTGCTGGTTCCCAAGCGTATACTGCTGAGACTGGAGTGAAAATTTGAGAATCAGAAAAAAAAACTTGCGGGATATTCCGGGAGCTGCCAATGGATGAAGGATGTGAAAAGTCAGTTACATGAAGAGTTTTTATGGCATTATGCGTTCCTCAGATACATCCTTATTGTACATACATGGATGTATCTGAGGAAGAAGTTTCCCACAAGTTTGTCCTGATTCTCAAACAGACGAATGAGACAAGGAATTTCCAACCAACACCATTAAAATATCAGAAACAGGGATATGGTGAGCAATGCTTCTTTAGGGATCGTGATTTTCTGCTTTGTAGCAATGCCTAGTAAAGTATTAGAGAAAATGGGCAGGATAAGTGCCACTACTGCAAATAGTGACTTTCGGTAATAAAGTCAAGGTGGTGGCACCCACCAGATCTCATGTAAGGGACCCCACCTCAACAACCATTTACATTCTCCTATTGTTGTATTACAAGCGGATTGGGAACATTTTTATGTAGGTCACATGAATATCATTAAGGCGCTGGTATGATTGCATTCAAGCCTTCCATCAGAGGTGCAAGTCGAGAGGATTTCTCAGAATGTATCACTTCTGGATAAAAATATACTGTCAATGGTTTTTGTTGGGATACCTCTGAATAGAAAAACAAAATATGGTTAAAGACGTTGTCCATTGGCAATAACTTTACAATTGGGATTAAAGACTAGACAGAAGTCTCCGGATGGAAGAGGCTGATCAGAGGACGGGGTGGCATTACAGGTGCGGGTAAGGAGAGGAGAATATATGGTTAAGTGCACAAGGAATCTTTTTCAGGCAGAATCATCCTGGAACTCACCTGAAAGAAAAACGCTTAATAAATATTAAAAGTAATGACCATATGCAAAGCAAATTAAAAACAACTCCTGTGCACATGTTCAGTATTTCTTCATTTATTTTACTCACTTTGAGCTTCAAAAGCCATTAGGCGATTGAAAAAAAGTAACCAGACCAACTCTAACACGGCTTAAACGACAAAGAAAGCGCTTAGGAAAAACACTGCTGACGGTGTTTTCTATAGGACGCAGTGTGCCCATACCCTTAGAGTACATTGCTTTTAACCCATTCCTGGCCCTCAGACTCAAACAAAATGAAGGCTGGCAGAACGACATTTTAGTCAACTAACCCAAATCAAAAGAAAAAAAAAATTCTAGCTCGTTACCATGCAAATTATTGGGAAAATTCGCAGCAGAATTGATTGTTTTGCTCGTGTTTGGATGCTGTGTATTACGGAATAGTTAAAGACATGGCTGTCAATCCACCAACAACTCACTGTATTACAAAAGTTCAAGGCAAAGCTGCTCAACCTACACACGGCAACAAGACAACACAACACAACAAAAACCCACAGCCCACACAGTCGCACATCAGGTACATCAGCTTCCGCCATGTTCATGAACATTAACTTTGTTGTAAACATGCAAAAATTGCAGGGAGGCATCCAAGCACTCTCCAAGTAAAACCACGTTTCTTCATCCACAGTCCTTACAGATAGATGATATCAGCTTGTATACATTAGTTGGGAAAAACACGAAAACCACCTGCTAAATAAAGTGCACTACAAACCGACCCATATTCAGAGTGCTGTGATGTGCGCATATGAAGCATTTAAGAGGAATTCTGGCTCCACTTTTGCATCAGGAGGCGGGCAGGACCGGTGACGTCACACCTTAAGATACCTGCCGGGACGGTGCACTGGTCCTACTCACTGGAGAGCTAAACCCACTGATCACAGTTTGTACCACAGTAGCTCATTTGTGGGATGATACCAGGAGGGGTGACGTTTGCTCCCTGTGTGCATCAGTGAGCTTTGATCCCCATGTATATGTCGCACGTTTACCAGTTAATGTCATGGATGATTGGAGTGTTTCAAGCATCAGAACAATGCTGCAGCATGTCAAGTCTACCACCCCAACCCTGTGGAAAACAAAACAGATTACTCCCTTTTTTTACCCTAGACTCCTCAATCTTTAGGTCACAAGCTTGCACTAAAGCAGGTATGTCCACAGTTGCATTGCAATATTATGGACTTCCAGAAATGTGGTTTTGTATATGTAGGCAAGCCCAAACGTTTGATGAACCTGGTTTCCCCTACTCCAATGTTTGGTCTCTACCGCTGTGAGTCTCAAGTTCTACAGAAGCCTCTAATTTGGCTAATATAACAGTAGAGAAGGGTTAATTTTCAGCCTTTCCCCCCCCCCATTTAGCATTGCTGTACACAAGTCTCCTTAAACCAGCTGGGTCTTGTCACTGAAAAGCAGGAACCACAATATGACATCTGTAGTTCTCAACTGTTGCAAAACTAGAATTCCCAGCATACTGGGAGTTGTTGTTCCAAAGTTGGGGACCCCTGGTCTATATAACATAGGAAAGATAAATATTGCATGGTCAGGTTTCCTCAGTGGCAGATAGCAAATATGCAAGGTGAAAAATAATTTTGTAATTTTATCTTACAAGGGACATGGAAAAATAAAATAGAAATATAAATTCCATTGAACACTTTTGTTTTAATGCAATGCATATTACAGAGATCTCTCTACTGTCTCCTGCAATATGCACCAAATCACTTTTGCTCGCGCTATCGATTCCCCCTCCTCTGCCCACAGCTGGCACTCTGCAGCAAGGCTCCCAGCAGTAACAAGGCGAGCACGTCCTAACCTCCCAGCCCCTTCCTAAATCAATAGTGAGATTTGCAGCAACGGCTGTCAGCCTGTGCTAATGGCAGACAGGGCTGGACTGACTCCCTCATCCTGTCCCCAGGAGGCGCTGCGATTTATCAGACACCTTGGTGTGGCTGGAAAATGCTATTGACCCCAAATCTTCCCGTGGAGGATTCGCTGCCATTTATGTGGCTCAATTAAAACGAATATCTCATTCCAGAAGAAAATGAGATCCTGTTTTAAGCCATGAGAGGCCTGCAATGCATTATAGCACAGCAATGATATTAAAGCAGTCACAAATGGACAATACAGAATATTTACCGTTAGACTGGCCCGGGGCCGTGAGGGTCCAATAATCTCTTCTCCCAGCGTTCTCTGGAAGTCTGCTAAAAAAAAATAAAAAGAAGTGACAGGTCACAAGGGGGGGAATATGTGAATGGCCATCATATATTTTTTTAGCATTTGCATTAATATGGAAGGTATTTTATGAATGATCTTTGTGGCTTATTTTACCTTCACGTACATGACAGATAACATTTTCACACTGCCGGCTTGTGTGACATATTAGAGATCGGAGTGAGATGACTACCCAGAGGCGTCCCTCGGATTACCACGTAGAGAGATTTTTCTCCCCAGCTGCGTCACACCCAATCTTCCTTGTGTGCTCTCTTACTACCAAGATATACTCAAATGGTTTCATATCATAACACGTTCTCTCCAGCAGTGTGTGGGATTGGGGAAGAAGGAAGATGAGCAGAAAAAAACAAACAAACTGCTGTGCATTAGTGTTTTTACGTCTACCTACATAAAATAAAAAAAAAAAAGAATGGACAAAAAGGTGTATAGGTCCACAATGACAGCGGAATAGAGAATGGCAGAAGCGGCAGGTGGGGCTCCTGCAACTTCTGCGTTAGTCAAAGACACCTGGATACGACAGGGTGTAAGAACGAGTCAGAATATAGATGCAGGAGTCATTAGCCGTGCGCTGGTGCTTTATTCTCCTACTGCAGAAAAAGAGCCTGGCACTTTAAAAGACACCAATCCAGGAAGAAAACGATTTCACATCAACCTGGATGGTAAAGGTCAGTAAATCCCTCTGTGGCTGAATATCAAATGATGCACAGGAAAAGAAAAATGTGCAGAAAGCAAGGCACAAGTACACACAACATACCCCAATATTATGTAGTGTGATATGTAACCGTCACATCAGTCACCCGTTATCAGAAGTACCTAAGCTTTCAGTAATATCTATAGGACATTTCATAGGACACAAGTCTCATGTGAGCTGAGTCTACTATCCTGCAATTATGAGATTGCTTGGGTTGTTGTTTTTTTTTCCAGCGCATGAATAAACTGGGAGATGGAAATGACTTGAACCTGTACAATCAGGAGAAAAAATACATAATGGATTCATTTAATCACATATCCTCTTTCAAGTTGCATTTGGGCCACAAGATCAAATCAGCTGAGCACCAAGTATCCAGCCTCCTGACCCTGGCAATCAGCGGATATGACCTGCAGGAAGCTGCTGCAGCCGGACATAAATTTACCCTGCAGACAAAGGCAGATTTCTGCCAAAAACGACCAAAAAGACTCCAAAAGCAGCAGCTTCGAAAACTCAGCTGGGGTCTATCAGATGCCACGTGCACATATCCTTACTGTAGCTTTGTTAAAATCCACTGTTTTATTTGCCTATAGCCAACTGACTATATAACCAAGTTGCTTACGGTATTTTACAGAAGAGGATACAAACTTTATGAGTTGGATTATCCTTAAAAGGGCAAAATTGCAGAGTATTTGTAAAAACAAACAACACTGCAATATACCACCCACAGAAAATACTCTCCCATTCTCAAGAACAGAGGGATTTTTAATTTTATAGTTTACAGCTCATTACCTAGGTTCCCAGCCACCTCTACAGAATAACAAAAGATGACTCTTCCTGCAGCATGGGAGAATGCATGATTTGCGCCATGGTAGCGACAAGGTTGCTGGTCTGAACTATCAATGATTCTGGAGTGCAGGATGCCAAGAAGAAAGGAAGTAAAGCACTTCTGGAGGACGATCATGAGAAGAAACCTTTAATATGACCGTTTGGCTCCATACAGTTTGCATTGCTTCTGGCA
>VIAB01001153.1:70829-87028 GCA_009801035.1 Oophaga pumilio | reverse complement strand
TATGCTCTAATAGGGCATTCCCAAAGGAGACAACCCCAGAGGTCGTTGTTTTAAACATCCAGCAACTTTCCAATATATTTTGTGCCTCAACATTCAGGGAGAGAAAATTGCTGTCCGCGAGCGGCTACCATTGTATCCAGGCCACTACTGACCACTCGTTTGCTACAATGTAGATGCAGTCTGAAGGTCGGTCTGTTTGGAGCTTACAGGATGTTGTCTAGACTGGATACAATCGTAGCGAGCTCTGTGTTATTAGGCCTGGATTGGTTTTCACTCAAACTATGGAAGAAAGAACCTAGACATGAAATAAACTATAGTGCAAGAGACAAAACTTACAAGCTATATGATCAGGAATAAATAAAGGACCGTCAACTTTGAAGAATAACAGATTATAGATAAGTCTGGATGAGTTTATATATTGGAAACATAAATGTTGTAGACAATGGAGAGTCTGGAAAACTAATTCTGTACCTGATCAGCAGTAACAACTTTCATTGACATTTGGAAAACAACCAAGTGACAGAATCACATTTCCAGGCACAATGGCACCACGGCTTCTGGCACGAGTCCACATATGCAGCAATGTCGAGTCCACACATAGCAACTTTTTGGCTGCTTTGTTAGTATTTCTGAGAATCTATGCAATTGCTGTATCAAAGCGACATTAAAGGGAATCGTTCACCAGTCTTATACTTCCTAATATGAGGGGCAGAATAAAGTAGCAACATAGACCCGGATTCCAGCAGTGGGTCACTTACTGGACTTTTGTAAGGTTTGTGCACATGTCATTTTCAGGCAGATTCCACCTGAAAAAGCACTTAAAAATGCTATTAACGTATGTATTACAATTTCAATATGACTATCAGTGCAAACATTTCATGTCTGAGCATTAATGAGAATCAATGTCCCGTTCATCGGGTGACTTCCGCTTGGAAGCAGGTCACTATATATCTCTCTATCCATCTATCTACCGTATCTATATAGCAGCACTCCATTTTCCAAAAAAAATGATGGTGTTTATTCGCCCAACATGGTAACGAATTGGAGTGCTGATATTGCCTCTTTTATACCAATCTATAGGTTTGGCTTTTCCTGGGAAGCTTTGCACCCACACATCGGTTAGCTGGTGCTCCTTCTCATTTGGTCTTTTCATATTATATACAGCTATACTTTTACTGTAGTTTTGCAAAAATCAATGATTAGTCTCCTACAACTTAGCTAGTTGTCTTGAAGGGGTTTTCCCCCACATTCCCAATGAAGCTTCATGCGCCAAATGGGAGTATTTATATACAAAAATCCCACAACACTCCCCTCCAGGGAGGGGGCGCTCTGATATTGCAGCTATGTCCCATCCAAACTGCATTGAAATCGAGGGAAGGGGCAGAGGGATTTAAAGTGACGTAATGGTTGCAGCCAATCGCAGCCACAAGAAACCTGTGCTTGGTTCCAGCTTGTACAAAATGAGAAGGCTGCAGCCGATCAACAGTCACTGATTTGCTGTAGAAGTCATAGGATGTAGGGGCCAACAGTCTGTCAGAGGACAAACATGTGAAATGGGAGAAGCAGCACCCATCCGGGAGAGTACAGTGTACTTTGTTTCATTATTATTATACCTCCCTGCGCCCATGGAGCTTTATTGTTAATCAAGTGCAAAACCCCTTTAATGATGAGCTCAGATGGGGCTGAATATACCGGGTTGCAGGCTCCTTTTAGGCAGAAGCAAAGCTCATTACTACATTATAGTCTCTGCTAGGTGCAGCCATGTTTATTCTGCCCGACCTGCGTACAAATGATCATCTAAAAGCCATAAAAAGTCCAGTTACTCAAATGTCTGCCACATAGAAACACCAGCGCCTCACAAAGTAAAACGGCATATCCGGATGTGAAATGCGTTTACTGGATCATTTGGATATGTCTGTTTAACGGCAAAACAAGAAACTACACGTTAAACACAAAAGAGTGGGTAAGATATAAGATATATAATAAACTGGTGTACACTACTCATCTGTGTGAGTGCAGAAGTGTGAAAAACATTCATAAAGGAAGGCTGACCTATTCCAGGCCAATGACCACACACACTAAACCAACTAGGCATGCTGAGCTACTTTCTACTGTACTAGACATTGCCCACATCCCATCAAGTGTTGAATCTCACTTTGTATATAGAAAAACAGTCAATTTCCTACACCCATAGCATAGGCTCATCCTTGGTAAAATACCTGCTGTGCAAAGCATAGAAGCATACTTCCAGATCCTACATTCACCTGTAAGTCCTACAATACTGATAAACCCCTTTAATATAGCCTTCCATTAAGATTCTGGTCACATTACATCAGACCCACCCATCTTGTTTACCATCTTTCTGCAGGTTTCATATGTGGCAAACCTATGGTCATTTTTGGCAACCGATTAAAAGTTTACTTAGAAGATTTCCAGTTTTTAATGTTAGCAAACGGATAGCCTTGGCTTAGCTATTCATCAAAGCAAAAAAAATATTCTATGCTTTAAGACGACTGATCGAAACTGTGTGTTTTACTGACAGATCCATTAAGCAGAAACATTAGAGAAAGATAAAGGCAGATGTTTACATCACAGTTGATTTACTTTTATGTTCAATGTTAAAATAAAATAATGTTTCGGTCCATTAGAGCAGCTTGGAGAGGGTTAACAGGAAGGAACAGGAATATGGTTTGGAAGGAAGCAGAAGGGGTGGGTGAGATGAAGTTAGGGGACTTCAGAACAAAAGGTGACTTCTTAGGAAAAAGTCAGGCATAAGCGAGGTTTCAGGAAGAGGCATGAAGACGAGAGAAGCCTCCGAAAGAGAGACAGGGCCTTGTCTGCCTCCTCCTTTGTACAGCAGAGGATTTGGCCGCGTCATTATGGATGATGCAATCCTGGTGTAAAGCGGCAGAAAGCAGACAGAAGAGCAGTATCAATAACCCCCCAGACTCCAGGGCTCCTCAGTGAAGCTTTGTCTCTTCTGAAACCTTTCCCCATTCACTGGAAACCTGAGTAGCGCCATAAGGGTTATATTTTCAATCACTCTTTTCACCTTAAAGCATCCCACCACCCTGGCACTGAAAAGTTACTACACGTGTCATGTATGATCACTGTACTTCAGCAAAAAGATTAAAAGGACCTTCTGCTACGGCCCCTGGATTAATGGCATGAACCCCTCTTAACCGCTGGCATCACACGCACCTATTCTAATTAGTGGGCCCAGCACAACATCATGCATGCGTCATGTAACTACTACCATTATTCAGAAAAGGGACTTGGGATTGATACTGGATACAAGGAAGTGTGACGGGCTCTTCACCAAAGTCAACCTTTTTGCTGAACTCTTAGGGTATGTGCACATGATCAGGAAATGAAATCCCGTCCACTATGCTTTAACATCTGCACGCTGCACAAGTACGCAGCGTCCAACCCGCAGCATTTACGGATTGTGTGCACATACCTTTAAGGAATCAGACAGCAGAGAATCCCATTTGTGTCAAGTGTTTTTCAAGGTTAGAACACCTACCCAAAATAGTCTATTCTTTTGAGAATTATTAGTTTACAAAAAAAAAAAATCACGGCGACATTTCCGTTTTTATTCCAAATCACGGATACAAATGACCTGTACAACTCTACGGGTCTGTGGACATCACATGCGTAGCATCAATGTGCAGTCTGTGATTACCTGTAATGTATAGGAGCTGTGCTATTCATTTACTTCAACAGTGAAAATCACTGACAAAACAATGATGGCAAAAAACAGACAAAGGGACCAAAAACAGATCAAAAAGCATATGGTGTTTCTACGTAAGTGAAAAACGGCAGACGTCCGAACATAGTCACCTTTCCTTGTGCCTATGTCACAGACTGCTGCTGTAATGGCATGGGGAAGGCAGTGGTAAGTCTGAACTGTTTTACCTGCCTTTCCTGTGCTGTGAAGACTTGTGTCCATCTTGGATGCAGGGAGACCAGAACACTGGTTTCCATGTTGGAGGCAATTAGATGGCACCAGGTAAAGTGACTACACGTGATAGTAATTTTTCAGTGTCAGAGTGGAGGGTCCCTTTAAGGTCCCCTTACACAGGACAATAATCAGTAAAGTAGCATTTCACCAATTATCAGCAATCACATAAGGAGCACAATTCTCATTCTTTGGGCACAGAACAATCGTATTACCAATCGGTCTGTGCCCATGAATTTTGGATGGTCAGTAAACCGTATGACTTGTATATCGTCAGTTGTTTGGTGTCCAGATTCAGCACTATCCTGCATAAAACTTCACCAATAACTCATCACCCAGATTCCCTAACGCAGAATGGATATCCTGTTGAAAGCCATATAAATCCTGTGCAAGATTATAGACACCTTGTGCTTACCTGTCATGAGGGGGGTATAAATGTGCACATTGTGCAATGTTTTATGTGCACCATGAAAGGCTAATGGCTTGTGTTACAATCATTTAGCTCATGAGATAGGGCAAATATTGGCTCATTTATTGTTTTACACATGTTTTAAAGTTACGCTAAGAAGCTGACAATTTGCAGGTCTCCGCACAGCACTTGTGTGTGAAGGCCATTTCCGCCATCAGGCGGCACTTCCCCCACACAGCCTGTCAATCAGACATACACGACCATCTTCCTGTTCTACTTCCTTTGCAAGACATTTCCCAGTTGTAAATTGTACATGATCTGCGGGACAAGCAAGTAGTGAGCGGTCTGGCTGGCTGAGCACACGCACTAGCCACAAAATGTTTTCCATTGTGCGACTTTTTGCTTTTTACCCATTGCTAAAATACACCGTTTTTCCTGTCTCCAGCAGGTAATGGCACGTTTGCCAGTTGATAGAAGGTCAGACTGGCAGCTAAACATTACCCTGTGTATTTACCTTTCTAGGTAACCTTTCTGTGTCCAGTCTTTGTGCAGACTGCATGACTTCATAAGCAGCTGTCTAAGGTGATGTGTATTTCTAGATGGCACCTGGCATCACCAGGTGGAATTAATGGAACCAATAACTTTTAAAACCTAAAATAAGTACAACGCAAGTAACAGCATAAATAAGCAGAAGTGGCGAGACCCACCTGAGATCGGCTCGCTAGATCTACAAATAATGGTTTAGTTAAAGGAGGTTTTCTCAACACTAATGGTAAGAATGCTCGCTGAGGGAATGCGTTCCAGGGTGATTGACAGCACGGACCTGCAGCTTGGTCGCACATGGTCACCCATACCGCCAGAGTAGCTTTGTTCTGAAGGACACGTGGCACTGACGCTGGCTGGATCCGACCGGGTTCAGAACAGTGTATAGACTCTCCATTGTAATGCGCTTATAAGCACAGCACTCCCTGCCTAGGAGACCGGCCACACGTAACACAATGCAGCAGTGGCCGGTAACCTAGGCAACAAGCAGTACCGATGCTGAGAATGGAAAGAAATTTTAACAGAAGGTAAAACGTAAAGTTGCTTGTTTTAACATTTATAATAAAAACAAACCTAACTGGTGATAAAAGCAGGGTCAGAATAAAAACAGCGGTTGAAGAGGTCAGATAACACCAGATGGGTCAGGTTAACAAGTTGTGCCATGTGTCGGACAGGCAGTTATCCTGCCCAAACAATAGAAAAAATATGTAGAAATGTTATAAAATAGCTGAGTGATTTTTTTTGTAGTCGATTTTCATAAAGCACATTTTGAAAGTCAGATTTCCATGAAGCGCCCCCTTCAACATTTAATCAATAGATTTCCATCCCATGACCGTTTACATATAGATTAGTAATTAACAAATAAGAGTTTTATTGCTTCCAATCATCGGCCCGTGTAGACATGAGGCAGATCAGTTGCAGTCAGATGAGTCAGTTGACCTCATCATTCACATGGGCAAGTACATCACCCCAGCCAAACAGGGAATGTGCTGCCAGCATCATATGTTTGGGGACAAAACTATGCTATGAAAGATCAATGTCCCTGCATACACTTTCCAGCCTGGCCAACACAACTGTATGTGGCCAGTCGATTAGCGCTGGTTTGTGGGCAGAAACCAACCTGCTTAATCACATAGAGACCTTCAATTGGGAAATAGCATGTTTTAATGTATCAAAATGAGGCATTCATATTTGCATTGCACTCCAACATGGTTAAGTCTATGCTATTATATTTTTGTGGATTTTTAGGCCAACCTATCAGCATCGAATAAAAAGAAAAAAGGGAATCGGAGAATTGTGTAACAAACCATAAACTGGACTGTAAGGTGAAGTAGTTTAAACTATTCCCCACAGATCAGACTTCACTGGTAAACATCTAATTTCACCCCAATTAATTCATCCTTCATAAAAAAAAAAACTCACAGTGGCTCAGTGGTTAACTCTGCAGCATTGCAGCGCTGGGGTCCTGGGTTCAAATCCCACCAAGGGCAACATCTGCAAGGAGTTTGCATGTTCTCCTCATGTTTCTGTGGGTTTCCTCCGGGCTCTCCGGTTTCCTCCCACACTCCAAAGACATACTGATAGGAAATCTAGATTATCAGCACTGTACCCATTGGGGCGCACAATGTCTGTAAAGCGCTGTGGAATTAATGGCGCTATACAAGTAAAATAAACTAATCCTACTAACTGATGCCAACACCCAAAGCAGGAGCCAAGTGCAGAATATGCAATCAGATACTAGGCTAAAGGATGGAGGAGATGAAGTGTTAACGTAGAGTATTTGCAGCAGATTTTTCTACACCAAAAACCAGTGTTTTAGCAGGAAAAAAAATTTTTAATGCCAATTTTTCATGTTTTTTTTCCCCTATTCATCTGAATGGGTGAAAAAGCTGCAAAAACACTGAAATAAAATTGACATGCTGCATATTTGGAAGAAAAAAAAATGCTTTGAAGGCTCAAATCTGTAAGGAAAAAATAAGCAGCGTGTGCATGAGAGTTTAAAAGTCTCACTTTGCTGGTAACTGTAAAACACTGCATTTTTCCAAAGTAAAAACTCAATGTGTGAACAAGCCCTAAGACTAGTTTCACAAGTCAGACCCGTCCCCTAATCATATCCTTGTAGCGAAAATTATTTTTAATCTTTTTGCAACAGGTAGAGGGCAAAAGGAATAAAAAGCGGAACGACTGAGTGTGGATGAGGACTTCTTGTAACTCCGATATAACTAGTCTCCAAGTGAGGACCTATTCTCTAAATGTAGATAAGCTTTTACTAAATCCAAATACTTCAGCACAGTGAACTTCTTCGCTCATGGATCACGGTCAGGCAACTTCTAGGATCATCCCGCTCTCTGCGCTGTCCCATTTCTGTCTGAGGGATGCACAAAGCATTAATCTTATTTCTCAAGGAAAAATGCAGCACGGGCTCCAGCAGAAGAAGGTTCACTGGCTGCTTTCTGTTCCAAACACGTACAGAAATATAATGGATAACTGCTTCGGTGATCCCTTCTGCAACCTCAATCTAATCATTCCTCCGCCCAGCACGACATGCAACCCATACAACCTCCCTTGCATAATATTTAATACATATATAAATTGTTAAAAGCGTCTACATCATTAAACTTATATTTATTTGAGTACTTCTTCTACTGTGCAGAGAGCTACCCACAGCTTCTAATACCAGTCACATATAGAAATGTTTCTAGGGGAAGAAGAAATCCAAGTAAATTCCAAAACTCATTTATGCAACCTTAAAACTGAAATAAGATTATGACCTATACCCACAAGCTTAAAATTCAGTTTGACCATTTTCTTAGCTATGTGACACTTTGCGTTATCTAAAGCTTGTAGAATTAATTTTTGAAGGTGCAATGCAATATTCCTGTTAAAATTGCATCTGATAATGTAAAACCTGTATTATGCAGAGTCGACATAGTGACAGCGATCTGTGTTGTGGTGTGGGTCTCATCTACCCTGGAAATCAATGCACAAAAAAAAAAAGTGCAAGCCGAAGAGATTGCCAAGATTTGGTCCGTGTTGCCATGGTGACAGGACACTGAAGGCAGCTCTTGTCAGGGGGTTACTTGAACATACATGTAATCTCTGTGAGACAAACAGCCCCTCCATTTTCACAGCATCACCTGACAGCCCATCCTCCCTCCTGTGCACTGTACTGTAAGGAGAAGGCATTTCCGATTACCAGTCTTATCATGGAGGCTCTGCGCCATACGTGACCTCTATAAAATGCGGGTAGAGACACAGTTGGAGTCCTGGGGAATGAGGAGTAGGGGGGCGGGGAGGAATTTTAATCAATTGGATCTTTTCACATAACTGCGGAGCTGAGCACTTCAACCTGTTTGTGTGACATCGCTGCATCTGTCCTGCCGACAATTAGAAAGGCTGATCCTGGTATATCTAATAAGGTGGGGGATGGGGATTACCTGCATGCATGGCAAATAACCAACCAATATGTGTATTTATGCTTTTGGGAAAAGCGTGTTCGCATAGCAGATGTTACGCAAGAAAACATGATGGCACAAAATCTGAAGCCTTTTCAGATTATTTAGGCAGAGCTTAATCAGAGAGTGAGCAGCGCAAAAGATATAAACCATGGGGGTGTGCATTTTATATCATTTTACAGGGCATGGGATAGTAGGACAAGGACACAAGGTGAACACTGGTAGAGAAAGACATGGAGGGGGGAGCAATGCAACTACATAGCAGGAAGTGCGACCAGTACAATGACAACAATAAAGGGGCCATCGATGCTCGTCACCACAGCAAACCATAACACATGTACTGTACATTCAAAAAGCTCAAGTTGTAGATTTATATGCTTTTCTACTTATTATTGAGAAGTCTGTTGTCAAATGAGAAGCAGGCCAAAATAATTTCCTGTTTCTTTGCTGAATAAAACCTCACAAAAAAACTCAAGAGGTTTACAGTTCTCGTGCATTAAAAATTACATGGATGATGCAACCGTGCATGCAAAAGGCAAAAAGTATGGTAGCTTAGTAGGAAGCACCAAATTCTGATTTCTATGAGGTTTCCAAACTGCATATTATAGCAAATGTGTGACTGGAACTAGCATTAACACCTGCATATTATCAGCATTAAGTCATTTTAACCAAAGAGTGGAAACAAGTAAGACAAGACGGCTGAATAGGTGTTTCTTAGAATGAATCAGATTATTTTGCAGACAAGTTCCACCGTATATATGGGATTCTTCTGCTGGTGATTCTGCCAGACCAAGTGGATTCCCTGGGCCTACAGAGATCCACGTTTAGTTCAGTAGATCATTGTGTGCATCCAGACAGGTAGACGAGATATGTGAAGCTTGCACTTTCATCCACAAGACCGATGAGGCAGGTGCATATCGAAATTACTTTCAATACGTACTGACAAAATCGCTTACAAGTATATGCACTATCCCAATGACATATTGGTCAGTGTGTCGTCCTTGTGCAATCGGATCTGCAAACGGACAGCTTACCAGCATGTTCATTTGAGACCACGCTAATACAGACACTAAATATCTGGATTATTAAACTTTCTAAATCTGCAGAGATATATATAGTCATTACACTTAAGGCACTGTCACACTTAGCGATCGCACTAGCGATCACGAAAAAGACACGACCTGGCGAGATCGCTAGTGCGATCGCTAGTTAGCGTCCAAACACAACTCATCAGCGATCTGTATAACGACCTCTGCGGTTGTTGGGAAAACCTAGTCCCATCTGCGACGCTGGTAAAGTCGTTCATAAAGGGTGTCACACTCAGCGATTCAGGCTCACCAGCGGGACACCAACGACCAAAAAACGGCTCAGAACGTTCATAAGCGATCAGCGACATCTCAGCAGGGGCCACATCGCTGCTACATGTCACACACAGCTAAGTCGCTAACAAGAACGCTACTGCGTCATAAAATCGGTGACTCTTTAGCGATCTCGTTAGCGATCTCGCTTAGTGTGACAGTACCTTTAGTCTTGTAAAAGGCACAGTGTACTGTTTTTTTTTTAATTACGGTATGTTTGCTTATATAGGGCCATCATGTTCTGTAGCACTTTACAGACAACATCACTCTCCCCAATTGGGGCTCACAATCTGGATTCTTTATCAGTTTGTGTTTGGAGTGTGGAAGGCAACAAGAGAACCCAAAGGAAACTTGTGCAAATACGGGGAGAATGTAAAAACTCCTTGCAGAGGTTGTCCTTGGTGGACTGGAACCTGGGACCCCAGCGCTGCAAACCAGTGAGCCGCTATATTTGCACAGTCTACATATTTTGGTGCATATGACATGTGTGATCTGTCTACAGTACGGTGTGTTTCTGCTGTTTATCATCTTTCAATGAGCAAAAAAAAAAAAACACTGCAAAAATGCCGAAAGAATATAATGAAAGAATTGACACACTGCAGTGCTCAAATTCAGATAGAAAAAAAAAAATGTGTGCATGAGTTTTCTGAAATGTCATCGCCTTTGCTGGTAATGTAAATGCAGCCTCTTTTCTGCAGAAGAAAATGCAGAAAAAAAATGCATACCATGTAAGATCATAACCTTAGATAGCACACATGTGAAAGGCCCTGTGTAGTGGTTACATTGTTTTTACATAGTAGCAGGTCTACAAATGTTTCTTTTAAAAACAAATATGTAGCAATTATTACAATATGAAACTGGAGTGTCTTTCTGTGACAACACTATTGAACATAATGGAAATCTGCCACCAGGTTTTTCCCACCTAATTTGACATAGCATGATGGAGAGACAGAGACCTTGGGTTCCAACGATGTGTCACTCACTGGGCTGCTTGCCGCATTTATTATATATAAAAAAAAAAAATCAGTTTTATTAACAGGAGATGATCTTTAGAGGACTAGTAAGTCTGCTGCCATGTAGCCCTCCATAGTCATGAGCTCTGTATAACCCCACCACTGATTGTCAGCTTTCTGCCTATGCACAGTGCACACAGAAAGCTGCCAATAAGTGGTGTGTGTGTGGTTATATAGCGCTCTACATTCAGAGAACTGCTGAATCTGCAGAAGAGAAAACTGATTTTTTTTTTACCACAACTGCACCAAGCAGGCCAGTAAGTGATACATCGCTGGAATCAGGGTCTCTGCCCCTACATAAGGAGTAGCCAAAACCTCTACTAGTGATGAGCGAATGTACTTGAATAAGGCGTTATCAGAGCAAGCTCGTGTGCTAAAAGAGTGTCTTCGGCGTGCTCCAATAATATGTTTGAATCCTTGCGGCTGCATGTCTCTGCTGTTCAACAGCCGCAACACATGCAGGGATTGCCTAACAAACAGGTAATCTCCGCATGTGTTGCTGCGACTGTCTAACAGCCAAGAGAAATGAAGGGACGCGAACATATTTTTCGAGCACGCCGAAGACACTCGGTTAGCACACGAGCATGCTTGGATAACACCTTATTTCAACGCTCATCACTACAAGAGACAGATTCCCTTTAACCTGCCCATTAAATACTACAACAAAATCTACCACAAGGGAGAATAATAAGCAGTAATATATACTAAGGCACCATTGTGCTCAAAGCAGAACCACAACCAGGAATAATCCATCCAAAAATGTAGTGTATCATTATTAATGAGAGAAAAAAAGAATAAAGCTGCTATGCAGCAGCACATATTGGGTTATGTCTTGGCAGTAATAAACAGGAGATCTCCATACAACCATCTGAATCCTGCCTGATATAGACACCCACACAAAATATTACTTTTATCAGTATTACTAAATAGGATGCATGTAATAGAATTTTCTCTTGAAATAACAGGGGTCTTACACAGATAGTAAGTCATCCCCTATTAACAGGATATGGCTCCCTAGTGGTCTAAGAACAGAAATTTGCAGATCCCCATCAGAATGAAGTGGAAATCGAGCATGCCCACCTCTGCGCCATCCATGGTCTATGGGTCTGACACAAGAATCACCTGCTGTGCCATAGCAATGAAGTTATCCCTTATCCTAAAAAAAATATACTGGTAGTTTACAGGAATATCCTCATGCCCAAGTAGTGTACTGAGCAGTGCACACATTAAAGTAGACCAAACATGACAATTTTGGCAGGGTTGAGCAACCATCCAATCAATATGGGGGCCTTCCAACAGATTATGTTAGGGAAGAAAA
Source organism: Oophaga pumilio (assembly GCA_009801035.1). Lineage (NCBI taxonomy): Eukaryota > Metazoa > Chordata > Amphibia > Anura > Dendrobatidae > Oophaga > Oophaga pumilio. Next base: position 74,971 of record VIAB01001153.1, on the reverse strand, counting down.
GGATTGGGCCTGTTTAATTACGACGCCGATACTTTTGTGTTCTCCAGGACATAACCTGCCACCAAGTTTACTCCCCTTTTCCCATAAAAAAAAATGTATGCTGGGCTAAGGCGTGTAAAGGCCCCCCATACACATGAAACTAAAGCCTACTAAGCCCACTGATATTGGCCGACAGTCTAATGGTTATGGGGGGCCGCTGACTCTCCTCCATATGTTGGAGCGAGAAGGATAAGGCAAGTCAGATTTCCAACAGCCGATCATTTTGTTCTATGAGAGAAGTTGCCGCCAGAGCAGTCAGGAGGACACAGAGGAGTTTGGCAGTGGTTGGTTATCTCATAGATAACTATGAGCAATGTGGTCCTGTGAAAGGGGTACTTGGGAAAGAGAGCCGTCAGACGGCCGAGCAACTGCCCGCGCGACCGCTATCTAATGGTGAGCTTGACAGTTGGGAGAGAGAGTGGTTTGCCAATCAGGGCCACCATTATAATGAACAAAATCAGTTATGTCCTAGTTTTTCCCAAACTATGAACTTCAAGGATTATTATTATTACTATGCTTTGCACCCAATTTTCAGTTCAAGAACAAGGCAGATCAGAGTGAATGAGGTTATAGGTTCTTCGAGTGATTGCTGGTGAAAATTAAATTCATGTGAAGAGCTGCACACTGCTTGGGATGTACATTCTTATAGATATAACTAAAAGGAATAAAAGTCTGTGGGGCATTACATAACATTTAAATAAAAAGAAAAAACAGGTATAAAATACCAGGGAAGTGGCAGCCAGGTTCTAACTGCAGACAATTTTGGAGAGTACAGAAAGTGTAACAAAGGCAAGTCAGGGCTGGAATAAAATGCAAAGCAGGAAGGAAGGTGGGTAGAGATCACAGATGGGCAGAGTCAACTTGAGCTAGCTACACCTGGTTTTTGAAGCGGTTGCAGGCAGAGTCTCGCACAAGGCCTCCATTTAACTAAAAACAGAAGCGACCATGTCAAACTAGCCAAGTGTCACCTTTCACATAGTACCTGTTGCAATAACAAAGTAAAGCACTCACATCAATGTGCCAAGGTAGCTATGGACACTAATGCGCAGCGATCTGCCCAGTAGCGTGAAATAGACAACACTGGATTTTATTACCAAGCCATGTAGCAATATACAGGCTACCATCAGAGTGTTACTTATTACACTAAAGGGAACCTTTAGTAACATAATACAAATAATCTAGTAATACAACGTCTGCATGTGCAAACCAGTGGCTCACAACATGTGAAGCTACAACTCCCAAGTACTCCCTAACAAAACATTAAACTTCTGAGAGCAGAGGGGTCTAAACAGTGTCACCTAGCCACTTGTCTTCAAAAAGGAGGAGAAATTAGTTAATTTTTTATTTAGTCTGTAAACTATGATATTACAGACCGAGCAGCCGAGCATGTGTACATGCATCGTGTATATGGAGGCTTCACGTGACTGTTACCGATTAATTTGGTCTTTTTTTTGGAGGCCTGGCTTCATTGCAAAAATAGAGACATTGACTGCAAAATAAATCAAGCTGCAAAACATATTCAAACAATAAAGTTTGCACTAATAACCATCCAGCATTAAAGGCACTGCCACACTTAGCGATCGCACTAGCGATCACAACAACGACTTAACCTGGCGAGATCGCTAGTGCGATCGCTATGTGATCGCTAGTTAGATTCCAAACATATCTCATCAGCGATCTGTGATTCCAAACACATCTCATCAGCGATCTGTATAACGACCTCTGCGGTCGTTGGGAAAACCTAGTCCCACCTACGACGCTGGTGAAGTTGTTCATAAAGGGTGTCACACTCAGCGATTCAGGCTCACCAGCGGGACACAAACGACCAAAAAACGGCTCAGAACGTTTATAAGCGATCAGCGACATCTCAGCAGGGGCCACATCGCTGCTACATGTCACACACAGCTAAGTCGCTAACGAGATCGCTACTGCGTCATAAATGGTGACGCAGTAGCGATCTCGCTTAGTGTGGCATACCCTTAAGTTACAGGGCAGTACAACCTCTGAACTACTGTTATCAAACAGAAGATGTGACTGAATCCAATAGAGTAGGAGGCTGCAACCTGCAGAGTCAGCTGCTGGGAAACTACAACTCCCAGCATGCCCCAACAGCTAGCTTCACGTTAAATAAAATCAAGTTTTCCACATTTACATGTTCTGAGACAAAGTCAACACAATAAATAAAGTTTCATTATTTTACAGTTAAGAACAAAGCCAAAGGGAACATAGATAGTACAGAAGGCATCGCATGCCGATGTGCCACAGTGGGAAGAGCTGTTTGGGAGAAACAACACGCTTTGTTTCCAAGGTAACAGTCATGTTGACAGTCCCTCAAGTGAATAGCAGTACGATGTCCTGTTTTAAGCAGCCTTTGGTTCCTGTGGAAACTTCTAAATCATTCCGCTCACTCCCATGGCCACATCTTGCAACGCGTTTCACAGCAGTTGCCAGGCGGTGATATATATTAACATGAAGCACTTTATGTTAGTTTATTACAAACTACTTAGAATTGTGACAACTAGATCTGTGCAATAAAACCTGCAGACGGCAATGTGCAAATCCTGCATTAGAAATGCAGGTAACACATCTGTCTGTTCTTTTTTTTGCATTATCTTTCACACCATCTTATGTCCATAAGATACCTCAGAAACGTAGCAACCCAAATAAACGTAACTCAATCATTGCCTATCACCGGTCGGAAGCGCAGAGTTGCACAGTAAAATCTACATTCACTGCTACTTGCAGAAGGTACATGATGCAGAGTACCAAAACAAGTCTGTACATATGTATCTTATACAGACGAACCTTGGCACCATTTCCTTTTCTTCTAGAGTCCCGGCTGACTATTTCAGCAGGAATACACGGAAGGAAATGACAAGATGGCTGCGCACACAGAGACATGGAGCGTGAGGATGACTCATCAGCTTCAAGACAGGTCTGGGAAGCATTAGCTGAGACGAGGCGGTGTAACTGCTGCAGACAGGAGGAGGCAAATGGCGCATAGTGTGCTGTGCGGCCTGTGAGTGCTCAATACTGAATGCAAGGTGGAATAATTATTGAATATCTATTTAGTGCACAGTAATGCTGCCCTATCTGATCTAGACAGATCTGTCTATCAAGTTCTGAGCTCTATTAAGAGGTCAGTCTAGCAGAGAAAAAATGTCCTTGAACCCTTCCCTCAGTGATCCCCTGCAGCTATCATCTTCTTGGCTCCCTCCCAACACACTGTAAATGGCCGCCCAGCCAATTATTGTCAAAGTTGGTTCGCCACTGGGGCCAGTGATTAATTGATTGGCATTTCTGGCTATTCCCAATGTTTGAAACCCTGACTAAGAAGTAGAGACCAGCAAGGACCTGGTAAGTAGAAGCATGGAAGCTGAAAGGGGATGTTGGTGAAAGGGAGCATTACTATTTTTCTTAACCAGTGTAAGCCCATGACAAACCTCTTAATCATAAAGTAATGATAATCATAAAACATTAGATATGCACTGGTACTGGAGCAAACTCAGTCTGCCATGAACCACTTTGCCTACAGTTGCCCCTACACCGTAGCTTAATGTCAGCAGAGCTATGGGGAGAGGAACCTTTTGTGCTTTAAGGTGACAAGCAGCTGCCAGATAAATATGGCAGCTGCTTAGCTCCCTGCATAGCAAAACGATAAGGTGACTTATCTCCCTCATCATGTCAGGGGAGAGTCAGGAGACTCCCATATACCATACATCAAATGGTCAACTGTTCTCAACTAAAACCGATAGGTTCAGCTGACTTCTCCAATGGGTATGGGGTCCTTCACCAGTACAAAAACTGAATTATGACAATGGATAGTGTCTGAAATCCCTAAAAAGGTGCGCAATGCTAACGACCTCAAGTCTGCTTTAACTTACAAATAAAACACAATAGTCTAGACACTCGTGCGGCTCTCAGCGACTCCGGTTTTCAAGGCGGGGGATCACACATGACTGAACCTTTGAAATTTAAGTCTAAAGTTTGAAAAACGATAAGCCGGGTCACTGCTGTCTGTAGGCCCCATTCAGCTGCGACAGAGAACAATGACTCCTATATGTCGAAAAATATTTAGACTTGAGAGTCCTCAGTGGTTGATA
>VIAB01001152.1:91871-103806 GCA_009801035.1 Oophaga pumilio | reverse complement strand
CGATCGTATTCGAAACCGAATCTGAACAAATTTGCTCATCTCTACTAATGAGTAACAGAGCGAACCCCTCTCTCTGTCTATTTGTAAGGTTAATAGTATTCTTGTGACTTGACTAGGATCTATAACTATTAAGCTACATGAATCAGTAATGCTCTGAGCTATTTTCCAATAATAATCCAAGCCTGGAACGAAGTCACCATATTGTGGTATCTAACTGAGCGAAAAGGCCATAGACTGCCCCAATCACGGCGCCCAAGCCCACTGTCTCACTGTACCCCATCTCCCTGGTATATATCTTGGTATAACTCTAAATGGTATGTTAAAAACTCCACTGGCAGCACTGAGGTAAGTAACATGGTTCCATCAGTAAAAATGACCCCAACTATACAATCAGTGATCCTCTGGTGAGTCCTCAGACCCTCAGGTGGGCCACCGGGGTCAAGTTTGATAAAGAAGCATCCTATCACCATGGACAATCAAGTAGTGCTGTGTTCTGGATGATTCGGAGGGTTCCTGTATCTCTCATTGATTTTCCAACTCTTCCCGGAGTCTGAGAGGTCCCGTTTGCCCAACAACCTCGTGGACATTTCGCAAGCGTTGACAAGCATGATTTATAGGTAGTTTTGTTTAATTTATAAAAACGATAAATTGCTCACTTACCTGACCGAGGTTATCAAAGTTGTATTTGCGCCTCACCCACTTATTGCGTGGCCCTACGCATTCGGATCTGTTGGTGACGTTGCGGATGTCTGGACCCTCGCAGGAATAGAATTTGCCTTTGAAAAGCTGCAAAAGAGATAATCAGAGGTCAGAAAAGTTATTGACTTTGCGTGAAGTGGAAATGAGCATGCCCATGTGGATGCAGGGATAATTTGATGGGATCTTGGTAGAGTTACTTGGATTGAGGTTTGGCTCTGTACAGCTACAGTAAAGTATATGTTATAGATCGGGTTTAGGTGGATCCATGTTTTTTGAACACTTTGGTATGGTTTACATGGATCTAACGATGGATTTAGTGAACCTGCTCATAGTTTGGGTGGAACTGGGTATGGCTTTGGTGGACCTTGGTATGATTTAGGTGGATCTACCTATGGTTTGATGGACTTTGTTATTTTTTAAGTAGATCTAACTGTGGGTTTGGTGGACTTTGTCATTGTTTAGAAGGTTGTAAATATGCTTTTAGTCGACCATGAGATTATGGTCATAGTACACCCTGTCCTGGCTTACATGGATCTAGGTAAGGTTCAGGTGGATCTTGGAATGCAGTGGATAGCTGCAGCTATAGTTCGAGTAGATCTAGGCATACATCTAGATATGGTTTGTGTGGATTTAGGTAAAGTAAGTGTGGAGTGCTTTTGCAGGATCTTGTGGGTAGCCTTAGGTGATCTTAGTATATTGTTTAGGTGGATGTAAACCTGTTTTTGTTGGACCTTGTCAATGTTTAGCAGGATCTAAGTATGGCTTTGGTGGACAAAGTAATGACTGACTAGGGACACCAACAAGTCATTTTCCCTTGGCCTAGATATTTTATTACAGGGCTTGCTATTATGTAGCTGGATCTAAGTATGGCATTGGTGGATCTTGGTATGATTAAGGTGGATCTAACTTTGGTATGGTTTAGGTGGACCAAACTTAGCTTTTTTGTGTACCTTGATATGATTTATGTTTATCTGAATATGGTTTTGGTATACAAGACCTTGTCATTTTTTTTGTGGATCAAAGTATGGTTCTGGTAGGTCTTGGTATATAGTGAAGAGCTCTAGTTATCGTTCAAGTAGGCCTAGGTATAGATCTACTGTAGGTATGGTTTGTGGGGATTTTGTGGATAGGTTTGGGTGTTTCTTAGTATTATTTAGGGGGATGTAAACATGGTTTATGTGGCATATATCTGTATTGGAGATCTCAGTATGGTATGGGAAGGTGGATCTGTGGGTGACTTTAGAAAGTTGGTGGATCCAATCGTTTCGTTCAAAACTGTCATAACCACAAAATATGCAGGTCAATATTAGTTCTCCGAGCACATCAATTAGTCCAAACACACATGACACATACCACAAAATAAAAGAACAAAACAGCAATGACAAGTCTCTTTACATGAAATACCTGAACTCCCAAAATCCCAAAAATAATGAAAAAAGCGCAGCAGATAAGGACTATATTCCCGATAGGTCGAAGAGAAGAAATTAACGTTTCCACCACTAATTTCAGCCCCGGCGCTCTGCTGATGACCCTGAGATGAAGACACAAAGAGAAGGAAGTCAGAACCAAGACTCTAAAGAGAAACCCCCAAAACAGATGTCCAGTTATATGACACATACAAGGAGGGGACAATGTAACCATCACTTTTGTTTTGTGATATTTGGGGATTTTTCACTGAGTGCATTAATGTACATTTTACTTTCTCCGCTGTTGACTGTTTATGTCTGGTCTCCTCTCATCTACTGGAAGAATCCTACATGTTATTTCCATCATCCAGCGATGTGCATATCCGTCTTGAACTTTCTGCCCCTGTGGACTCGAGGAATCTGTTTGTGAACAAACACTGTAACGAGTCCCTGAGTTTCTGTCTTTCTCTCGGGAGCTGAGAGGTCACCAAACAATTCCAGAGACTTTTTCTTTCTTTTTTTTGCCAACTTATTCTAGCTCAGTGCTCACATCGTGTAATAAAATTGCAGATGGCTGAGGGAAAAGGCAAGTCCTAACCTGCCGAAATCAGCCGATGCAGAAGGACCGCTATTATTAACCCAGTCTTGTCTTCCCATGGAGATGAGCTGACTCTTCCCTACAGTCGTACAGGTTCCTGACGTAAACCTCCAACATTAGGGGAGCCCAAAAGGTCCCATCTGAGAAGACCAATTCTATTAATGACCCATGGTAGTTGGCGACCCTGTGGGGTCATTTTTTATTGGGGGGACTATGAGCTTACACCACTGAGTCTACTATTTTATTCCATGCCTCTTTTTTCACTACACTGGCCAGTAAGAGGTCTTCTTTGGCCACCGTTAGGTGGGTATGCACAGTGTGAATACCAGAAGCTTTTCCCAGTATTCATGCTAAGCTTGTGTCACAATCATGGTCCTAAAAAGGCCTGAATGTAGTGCTTAAGTAGCAACTCCCTAACTCTATGTCGAATATTATGACCATCCATTAAAGGGATTGGCTTGATTGTCTGTCCAGTAGAGGCCATCGTCCAGCGTCAATCAGCTGGATGAAAGGGCGTATTGTATTTTTGGTTGCACATTTGATTGGGGCTGTACCAGGTGAATGGGACTTAACGGCAGCATCAGGCACAGCTACATCCTAATTTATGGCGCTGTGCCTGGGTCAGAATAAAGAGGTCAATGGCTTATCCCAAGTTTACCCTGCCACTTTTACAGTCTTGGAAACCCACTTCAATACTATGTAGGTCTGCTGCAAATTATGCCAATGATATGCCAACTGACCTTCGCAAGGCCCTATTAGATGTAATTCATCTTTTCCTGGAAGAAATAGCGCACATATTTCTAATAATGGTAGGTCTGACTCCCACTGGTGTATGTGAAAAGCCTGGAAAAATACTGCCATCCCCGCTTACAAATTACATTAATGGAATACCGTGAGATTCTTGCTGGCAAGCACATTCTGCCCTTGACAATAAAATTATATTCATTTATGTCAAAATACAGCGTCGGGCTGAAAGATCCTATTAGAGGAGGAGAAACCGTGCCAAGTAAGTGAGAAGACTATGCAACATCTGATTAGGGCGTGGATAGGCACGAATGCAGAAAAGTGGCGACATGTCTCCGGGTAGATCATCATTGTCAATTAGTGGGACCGTCGCAGAATGGAGAACCCCCATGAGCTAGCCACCCGCCTTTGTGACATTTCTTAAGGGTCAGAATCCTTTGGGGTAATAGAAGTAAGCACAGAATGATGTTTTTGTCTTTGGATCTACCATAAATAAAGATACCACTCTAAATATCAATTCTCAGGAATTAGGGTAAAAAGAATGCACTGTAAAGCCGCCTGCAATTTTGCCAATGAATCTGCAGAAAAATTAGCATGCCTTTTTTTCCCTTACTGCAGATCGGTGTCAAAATTGAGAATAGATTTCTCTTTTACTGCATTGCTGTCCATTTTCCCTGCGTTTCCATGGTTGGTACTGGGTAATCCTTTAAGGATTGTCTGTGTGCATATCATGGAAAATCTGCAGTGCTTCCACACTCTCAGGATTAGGACCAGGGTAATAAAATCGACACATGGTAGTAAGGTTCTGGGGCTCGGTTTAGTGATGCAGGAAGGTCACGACACAGGTGCAGATCTTGAAGGGTCCTTCAGAATAGCTTTTCAATCTTATTCCTAAATCTATACTAAGGAAACTTTCCATGTTGAGTAGATTCGTAAATGTTGAGTTGATTCAGAGTTGGAGCAAGGCTGGTGGACCAAAATTTAGTGGAAACCTCAATCAATTGAATGCCAATAGGGGTAGTATATAGGTTTGGAGTAGCCATAATAGTTACTTTCTTGACTACAAGAGCTCAAGTGCCTCTACATGTTATTGGCTAAGATAGGATTGCCAAACAGCCCTCAAAAGATCATAGACCTTGGGGTCTAAAAAGTAGGCAGAGTTTATACTATGTAAGAGATCGATACATAGACAAAACCACCCTGGACAGTGAGGCGGTGAAGGTCTCCAGGCAATGTGCTTCTCATCCCTTCACTAAATTATAGTCTTGAGTAGATAACATAATTTACATCTGCGAATTTATGAACCTCTACCTCAGTGGTCGTAGTGTCCTTAGAAGCCTTAAGACCCTGAGGATCCCCAAGATCTTGGCTCCGTCCGATGCTAAGGACACAATGATATCAATAATGGACACAAACACCAGGACTCCATCAAGCACGTTCCAGCTACTCTGAAGATAAGCATGTTCTCCTGAAAAGAAGCCCAAGGCAACCACCTAGGAAAGAGAAGTGGTCATCAGATGATGAAGAGAATCAAGAACCTTCTCGCCAATAAATCGGAGTCTATGTTACCTTAATGGTCATCTCCACCACGAAGATGGCCGTGAAGATATAATTGGAAACGCTCAGGAATATCCTTTCCTTTGTAAATAAAACAAGAAAAGATGATGAAATGAGAAATGCCGCTCTCCACACCATCTAATTCTGTTAAATGGAGCAGAAGATCTGATCATCTAACATTTCATTATTTCACCCAGGACGAGAAGGAGCTTAATGAAACCAATTTATTGAGATTCTCCTCTCAATTTCCAGTGATTCTTCTCATTACCATTACTCATCATATACAGTTAATATCTCCGAGCCAAAATTGTGATTAATCAACATATCATTGCCTCAAATGGGTGTTAAAAATTGACTACAATGTATAAGGAAATTCTCCGACATCGGACCCATTCCATCAACTTAAGACCATCATGACACTAAGCTCTATAATGCCACCTTACCATGCTGTGTTGTTCGATATCCGGTCTCTCTAAGGCAATGGTGATGCAGTTCAAGAAGATGAAGACGAGAACCACGTGGTCAAACATCTTGTGTGCAATAACCTTTTGGCACATCATGCGGAACCTGATCAAAGAGACCATACGTGACTGTAAACCGTGAAGATGATGGTGACACTGACAAATGATATTTGTGTTGAAGGTAATAGATGAGGGGAAGCTTTATACATTAATGGTGGTCAATTGTGTTGTGTTTGGCAGTAAAACCACCAATTGTAGATTATGGATAGAGGAAACACATATATTGGGGATGAGATACCTGGTGCTGGATACACAGGGGGCATCAACTGTTCCTCTTAAAGTGGGCATAACGGTCATCCTAATATCTGTCACTTGTGACCATCATTTCACTGTAAAGCCTTGGTGTTATTTGGTCAATTTCAGCATCGTAGGGCGATAATTAGGTGTAGCAATACTATTAAGGGACTGCTTGGTTGATTATTGTTTGGTGCCACACAGGCCATCATACTATGTCAGGAAGACCCGGTTAGCAGTGATAGATGGCACTGAGATGGACACAGATGAGTTGAGATGAGATACCAAACATTGTTCTTGAAAACTTAGCTGCTGGTCATTGGGTTGAAGATACTTGACGTTTTTATGGTAACGCATAGTAGTAGGTTCTTCTGACCATGGCCATGGAGAAGGGTGACTGGCGATTGGAGAAGGGACTGTGTTTTACACACTAAGATGTAGATAAAAGTGATGGTATATGCCTATATGGTCATGTTGAAGGCTAATAGATTTGGCCACCACGATGAAGACATGTGATTGGGATAATGTTAAAGATCCCCATACACATTATCTTAAAGTTCATCAAATCTGCTGATATCAACGGGATCGACTGATAGCCTAATGTGTATGACTGCCTCCGAACTCTGACTCGACAAATGACAGAGAAGGATTCAGTAAACTGGATTTACATTGGATGATTCTTATGTTCTCCAGGAGTCTAGACGAGGACGCAGGAGTCTGGAAGCGACACTCATTGCCTCGCCTGTGTATGAGGGACTTGGAAGAAATGGCTGTTGGCTGAACGACCATTCATCTGACAGCTAACCATTGTGTATGGGGGGGCTTAAGACAAGATTATGTTTAGAAAGTGGGTCGACTCTTGAGTTACAAAGTCGTTAGATGACTCTTACTGGTTTTGAGGAGCAAACATGTAAAGTGACCAGTCTTCATGCGTCTTGCACCATTTGGGTTTGTAAGGCTCTAGTGTCTTGCGGAGACGGAAACAGTAACTCTGCAACCACAGAAGACAAGAGAAAAATGAAAGTTTAGCACAAGCAGGGTGTAGATATAGGGGGTACAGAGATAGCAGTAGTCACCCAGGCCCTCAGGCTTACAGCCCACATTACAGATTTTGCATTAGGCCCGGGAGGTAGAAGTTCTAAGTCTTTCATCCAAAACTCTCCACATTCAGATGGCATACCACGCTGAGCGGAAACTTTTAATTTTGAGACCGTGTATAAGACTCCATGAAAAAGAAGGCTACATGGAGCCGCAATAATTATAACATCGAGATTAATTAGCTGAATGTGATGTAACAGAGAAATAAAACTTAATTGCGCTGTATATCCTGTAACAAAAATGAGTATTAATTAGTTGCTGGGTTACTGCCGCGGTAAGCACTCGATGGAAGGATTAATACGATGAATGTATATTACTCAACATCTTCCTCTTCCCAGACGAACCGTTAACGAAGAAGTAATTAAGGACGCTGGGCTTAGATGTGTCTGCGTTCGTCTGAAGGAGAGGATGGACTGTGAGTGACCATAAGAGGTGCTGCCTTAACCTAGAACATGTGTTGCATGGACTCACATCTTCGAGGTCATCCTCGTAGTCCGCAGGATCTTCTTTGTGCTTGTCCACTCTCACAAACAGGTCACTCGGCACGTGCACCATCTTTCCATTGCAGTCTTGGTAGTCTGCGGGCACCATGGCCAAAGGGCTGACACTTAGTGAGTGTCGTAAGGTGGGAACTTGTAGAAGCTCTGGGATGTCCAAAGACCCCCGAGTGTCTAGAGATCCTGCTCGGCGATGGAGGGATATCCTGCCCACCGAGCTGGTCTTGCAGTCATCAGAATCCTCATCCGTGCTGCCCTTGCCTTCCCCTGAGAGGAGAGACTCTCTTTCCCCAGTTTGGCTCTTCTTCTTGATACTTGGTGCCCGACCTAGGCTGTTCCAGCTGGACCGGCGGCTCCCCCAGTTGCTATAGGTGCCCCAAGGTGCACATGGAGTGCTTCGGACACTGGCCTGGGGGGAGGTAAGAAATAAAAAAGTGAGTTTTCCATAATCTACTCCCTGATAAACATAACCCCATCATTTTACTGTTAAGTTGGCCAAAAATATCTACAAAAATTTCCCTAAGAAAGACGTCGCAGTACCACTGATTGCCACAGTGAGGCGATATACACTATATCAGGTAAGAATCCTACACTTAAGAATGGACACCCACCAGAGACTTCTGATCGCAGACTGAAGGATCCATAGACACATTGCTTCCTCTCCTCGAATCCACGAACGTGTGTACGGAGTCCATACATGGGGAGCTCTTCGGCGTGGGCATGGGTGTGGCGGCAGTGCGCATGATGATGGGAGGAGGCATGGCACAGCGAGGATCCAGGTGTCCATTAGGGGTCACTGCCAGTGAATACATCTTCAGCTCTATGGAGGCGAGGACACAAGGGCAAGGACTGGTTAAAGGGACTGTCTAGTCCTCACATGTCATACAGACATGGCAGAAATTACACGTGGAGTCAGCGCAACTCCGTATTTTATCATTCACCTAAAGGGGTAGTCTAAGAATATGGAAAATGAGCAGGAAATGTTATAACCTAACGTGTGGTCCTTAACAGGCCTGCAAAGATGAGGTTACTTACATCACTCATGTGATCGCTACAGCCAAATTGCTGGACTCTTTGGTGACGTTTGCACCTATGCACTTGACTGATGAGGCCAGTGATTGGCTGCAGCGGTCACGTGAATGACGCCATCACTGCTGGTTCGGACCGGATGATTTCGTTTTGCTCACAAGGCCCCAAATATAGTCATTACTTCACCCCTGAGACACCTTTTTATACCCTAAATTACCCCAAACTGAACCCTTGTTTTGGGTACAGCCGTCCACCCAATCCCTAAATCACAGAGCCGATATTACCGCCATCACCTGTAGCCCGCAGATCCTTCAGCTTTTCCAAGTCTTCATCAAAATTGGTGGAGATTTTGTCCTCGTCGGTGTCAGACCTTGTGGCATCCCCCTGGCGTACAGATATAGGGATGAGTGATGGGATCATATAAGAGATGGAATCGGCTGACGTCTGACAAGAACAACACGGATCTCACTTCTGCTGCGTCTGCAACTTGCGTAGGTTTATCTCAGGCTGATGGATGAAACGTCTCTAATCTGTTTTACACAGTCCTGCCGGTGCCAGGATTAACTGTGTAGAGTGTCAGCGAAAAGTCCAACACTCGCTTATCGGAGGGTTACAAATCTCTGTTTATTACTCTGTGACGGGCCCTAACAAGGCGTATACATATATATACAGTATATGTATATATACCGTAATACCGTACATCCAGTAGGCTCGTGTGCTGTGATATTTGGGGGTGTACATACTTTTGAGCATGTGCTATGTATATTATAATCATATTTACATTGCATTTCATTAAGTTTAGTTGATGCAGTTGTATATCTACAATATATATACTATGTAGGTACAGATAGTACTGCCTCATTCTCTCTTTCTGTAAATGTATTAGGTGCACATAGCAATACCATGCTGTTGCTCTCTGTAAATGATGTAGGCACAGAAAGTACTGCCTGCCTGTCTCTCTCTGGTAATTACAGATAAAACTGCATACACGTTTACTCCGGTAAATGATAAAAATACAGATAGTGCTGTTTTCTTCTATCCCCTGTATATGTTCTAGGTACAGATAATATTGCCTCTCTTTTTCTTCCTGTAGATCATATAGGTATAGGTAATATTGCTTCCCCGTATCTCCCTGTAAATGACATAGGCATAGTTAGTACTGCCTGCCATCTCTCCTTGTTAATGATGTAGGCACAGATAGTACTGCGTCTTGTCTCTCCCTGTAAATGATATTGGAACATTTAGTGCTGCTTTCCATCTCTCCCTGTAACTGATGTAGGCACATATAGTGCTGCATTCCAGTCTTTCCCTCTAAATAATATAGGCACAGTTAGTACTGAGTCCAGTTTCTCTCTGTAAATGATTTGGGCACAGAAAGTACTGTATTCCAGTCTCTCCCTGTAAATGATATAGGCTCAAGTAGTACTGCTTCCTGTCTCTATCTGTAAATTATGTAGGCACAGATAGCACTGCATTCCAGTCTCTCCCTGTAAACCATATAGCCACAGTTAGTACTGATTCTTGTCTCTCTCTGTAAATGATATAAGCACAGATAATACTCTCAGTTGCTCCTTGTATACTGTAGGATTTATGTAGAGATAGTACTGCCTCTATGTTTATTCCCACAAATGATGTAAATACAGATAGTGCTGTCTTCTTGTCTCTTTCTCTATGTTTTAGGTAAAGAAAATATTGCTAGTTTGTATTTCCCTATAATAGATATAAGTATAGATAGTACTGCCTCTCTGGCTCTTCCTCTAATAATATATAAGCACCTGTAGTACTCATTCCCATCCCTCCCTGTAAATAATTTAGGCACAGGTAGTACTGTCTCCTTTTCTCTACGTGTAAATGATGCATAGACAGGTAGCACTGCTTCTATGGTGTCCCTTCTTATAGATGTTGAATATGATTTACTTTCTCGCTCTGTAAATGATTGTAAGCACAGCTAGTACTTCTTCCCTGTACAATATATAGGCACAGGTAGTACTGTATTCCTGTCTCTATTTGAAAATGATGTGTGAAAAGATAGTATTATAGTCATGTCTCTTCCTGGAAGTGTTGATTGTGATTTACTGTCTTTCTGTAAATAATTGTAAACACAGATAGTACTATATCTCTTATCGCTCTAGGTCTATTCTGCAGACCCAGATAGTTCTACGTCCCTGTCTCTACCTCTAAATAATGTATGTAAAGATAGTACTGTTGTCTTGTCTCTTTGTGAAAATGATGAAAATGATTTACTGTCTCTCTCTGCAAATGATATCTGCTGTCTGTATATGTATTATGTAGACAGTATCGTCTTCCTGTATCTATGTGTAAATGATGTAGGCACAGATAGCACTGTCTTCCTGCTTTCTATGTAGAACAAAGGAAACTTTATTAACAAAAAAAAACTCCCGAATCCATATCCTCCCTTAATTGTTCAGTTACTTATCTCCTACTATAATTTTCCAGTGAACTGAGCTCAGCGATACATCACATACTACAGTCCATTACTTTATTACATCCCTACGATGATTTTATCTTTTTCGACATTTACGCTAATTTGATACTTGAAGTGGCCGGCTGTTGAGGGGGCTATGGACGATTTATCATACTAATGTCCATTCCTTCTGTGATATTGTTAAAACTTCACAGAATTGATGAATACTTTGATGACTAATTGAATTTTTTTTTTTTTAATTAGACGAGACTTGGGTGATGTTAACGAGGTGCTAAAGACGGTCTAACACCCTCCAATCCCTTACTGAGGCTTCAAGGTTATTTCAAGACTTAGATCATCACTTGGCAAATTTCTTCTGGTTAGCAGAAAAATGGTAATAGTCAGCATTGTAGGAGGGGGTCCGGGGAGATGGGGGCTTCATTTCCTGGAACTCTTGTAATTTTTATTATCCATTTCAGGCTCCATTTCGGGCCCATAATTCACTAAGTAGTCAGACTGTGCCAGCCACTCTTCTGTGCATGTAGATTACGGCATTACTGTGACATGGATATATCATGCCCACTTAATGCTCTTGACTTTATCTTTCTTCAGACAAAGCCTTCTTCTTCATCTTGACACGACTCCTACTGGTGGGCGCTGTCTACACCTGTCCTCGTCTACTTATCTGGTATCATTATAATGCAACCTGAATAACAGTGCGTATGTCACTTGCAGTAGTAGTCCCTCATTCCGTAACCATATTCGAAAGATCACCCCTTATTAGGCTCAGTCCCCAAAATGTCGGCCTATGTGTACATCCTGATACGGATAAAGACCAAGGGAAAGTTGGCCAGTAACGTTACCTCTGCCTGAAAACCTTCCACCAGTATGGCCACCAAAAGGTTAAACAGGACGTAATTTCCGAATGTCATCAGAGCTACAAAATAAAGAGCCGCCCAGGATGAGGTGGAAGCCATTCCGTTATACAGGACCATGTTCCAGTCTTCCTGGGTAAGAATCTAAGAAAGGGAGCAAAAGTAGACAAAGCAACATAAAATAAAAAAGATCAATCTAATACGTATTCATGTATTATAGTAGTTATATTCTTGTACATAGGAGCAGTATTA
>VIAB01001152.1:67978-83269 GCA_009801035.1 Oophaga pumilio | reverse complement strand
ATTCGAACCCAGGACTCCAGCGCTGAGCCACCGTGCTGCCCATAAAAAAAAGCCATTAACATCCTTCCCTCCCCCCTGATATTGTCTCCTCTTTTCTGATGTGACCTTGATGAGGGGGCTGAGAACATGGCATTAATTATTCCCAGACCCCCATACAGTGAGGAGCAGACCAGGGACTGAGCCGGTAATAAAGGAGACACTTTGCATAACTCAGTCGCCTTTTTTTTGTCTTTGGCACAGAGAGAATTCTCCTTATGATCTGATTCTTCACGTCTTTTCAGCCTGCGACTTGTCCTCTATCAAGGAGTGAAGTCTGCCGAGTGTGAAGGAGCTAATTAGATGCCCAGTGGTTTGGCTGCGTTTCAGCGCGCCGGCTGCACTGTGGATACGGCCTGGTCCATGCGATTGGCGGGAAGCCACCAAGATACAGTAGCTATTACAAATAAAGGATATATATCTGTCGGGTGCAGGCGAGAGACATATTCATACTTGCCAGCTGTCCGGGGGCTGCCAAGTGCCGAAATATATATTTACTGGCAGACATTTAGAAAAAAAAATTACTTTCGACAGCCAGTAATGAAAGAAGCGGCTATAAGTAAAATTTAGGATCCCTTCTCAGGCTAACGTCAAGCTGTCCTGAACTGCACAAAAGTGAAAACCTCAATTTAATATCTTTTTCCTACATTGAAATATAAGCACTTGAAGGTGCAGGCCCAAAGCCTGAGGCTGCACTACTGAAGTACACCCAGTTACTGCAAAAACTACAAGGAAAGCAACTCTTGTGATTGAAGCTGAAATGCCAAAAAGCACTTTGAGGAATGCTGTTAAACATTTGGATTGAGAAGGGGTTTTCCAAATAGTGGACAACCCTTTAAAGAAGTCCTTTCATTGGACTTTAATTGTAGCTCCTTCAATTGCTGCTGCTCTACTGATTCTGGAACAGTTTTTCTTTTTCTTATATGCCCCTCCGTTCCAAAGTTATGCCCCCTAGTAATAATGGTGCAAAGCTTTCCTTCAACCAATAGAACTTCCCTGTGGGCGTGGCCATGTTTTGATTGGCTGATATCAAAGGAGAAAAAGCAAACGCCCACAAACAGGTTTTGTAGGTTGCGCACGCTTGCTTGTTTAGAAAAAACTTACATTTTATTTACAGGGGCATAACTTTAGAATGGAAAAGCACAGAAGAAAAAGGAAAACTGGTCCAGATTCTGTGGAGCAGTGGAAATTGGAGGATGTATTCAGTTTAAAAGGAAAAAATCCAGTAAAACGTCCCCTTTAAGAGAACTATGAAACCTGAATGGAGAGGATTAATTATTTGGAGTAAATCCTTCTAAATTGATTTAAAAGCATGGGTTCCCATTTGACGCTCAGTTTTTTGACCTAAATGTCCTCTGTCTGACAAAAAATCTGTTAAGCAAAATATTAAATTCAAAAACGGCGTTGAATGTATCGTAACTCGCTGGAGGAATCCGGACCAGAGACTAAATGACATTAAAATAAAATGTGTCTCCGGGGGAACGTTCTGTTACATGCAAATGCTGTTTAGCGCCACTATCTGTAATTGGGGTTTCTTAGCAAGAAAGCGAGTTTCCTTTTTAATTTGACAAGGATTAAGAAATGTAACGTAATTACTGAAAAGCTAAATGTTATTCATTTACTGACTGCTCTATCAAGAAACAAAATCAACATCTAAAAAATATGTATAATATACATATTATATACACAGTGCCTTGCAAAAGTATTTGGCTCCCTTTTCAACCTTTTCCCACATATCGTGCTTCAAACATAAAGATACCAAATATAAATTTTTGGTGAAGAATCAACAAGTGGAACACAATTGTGAAAATGAACGAAAATTATTGGTTATTTTAAATGAAAAGGTAACACATTATGTGTTTGGACTGGAGAGCTGCAGAAGTTTAAGGATGAGGCTGAGGTCTTTCGTGTTTATTACGGCTTTTCAGAATCACTACTGATGAAGGACGTTTTTCTCTTATTGCAAGCGAATTACTTTGTTAAGTAAGGGGTTTTTGGCCTCTGTATAAATGGGAAAAACTACTGTCAAATTAAAGCGTTATCCACTCCACACACTGGGCGGCAAGTTACACCTTTTCGTTCCTGGACGCAGACCTTGGAGCTGACATAGACTTTTTAAAAACTTTTAGTTGCGTTGAGCCTGGTTGGGTGACGGAATTTTACAAAAATTTGGTAAGAAAAATAGAAAGTTTTCCCGGCTTTGCTCTTTTGGGTAGTCATGAAGGAAATCTGACAGTCCCAATAAAATCTGTGTCAGTTCACAGTAGAAGGGCTGTGCCAATAGCAGCCAGAGACAGTAAGCAGTCAGAGGGCCCCTAATGCCTTGTTAGTAATCTCCCAGATTTAAAGTAGAGTTGCTAAATGTCTAATCGCAGGAGTAATTGCTTCTGAGTTCCCCTCTCAATCCTGGGAATGGGAGACTCAAAATCCCCTGAACAGTTTGTGAGCATGTGCGATCATGGAGCAGTGGTCGCACATGCTCACTTTGGATACAGTCACATGTGAAACTTAGGGACATCGTTCTTGTGTTTGGTGGTGGTCCCGTTAGTCGGACCACCAGGGATCGTACATCCGGAGAGAGCTCCATTTGGATTTTTGCTTTAGGACCTCCACTAAATACGCTGGCGCTTATAACATCTAGTTTTGGTCGGACATTATGCGTGCTGATTTTGGAACCCTCCTGCCCTTGGAGGTCCATTTTGCTGTATATTCACCGCTAGTCTTCGCTTCAAACCCCACAAGTTGCTTTTATCTGGGAGTAATATTCCGTTTCACACTTTATTGCTCCCCGTTTCGTGATATCAAAACTTAATTCAGAGAAGAAAAAAAAAACAAGTCGAAAACCAAAAAAAAAATCTACAAAACAGAGGCCCTCAAGTACCGTAAATCCCCTCCGTCACCGGCGGCTCTGCTTAGCTACGCTGTTAATTAAAGACGTCTTCTCAAAGGAGGCGATAACGCTTTAATTTCAAAGTCCCGATAACCTCTTTATTTCACATTTTTTATTGCTTTTTATTTTTACTTTTTGTTTTCTCACATTCGATTTTCGCATTTAATAATCACCCAGAATTCAGTAACTTTCTACCTGTCTTCAATGTGACAAGAAAGTCATTTGGATGAAAGATGGAGAAAGGTATAAATTGAAATGTGCTCTGAGATTTAGGCTACGGGAGAGGAGGGGGCGCCAGCCGCTCTGTAATCTTGTGTTTTCACGCAATGTAACTGCTGTTGGTTTTAGCAAAACGGCTTTTATTGACAATGCAATAGATTCAGGCAGTAAGGCATAAATAGCAGAAAATATATTGGTTGGCTGCCCGCCTGGAGAGATATACGTCTGACATTTTTTAAGCTGTTTTTCGAAACATTTCTCTACGAAACTAAAGGAATTTCTACATTAGCTACGGGGAGGAAATGAGAAACTTCTCACTGCATACTGAGAATGGCTGGTATATTATTAAGATCTGGTTCTACGCTAGATCAGAATTTAATTTATGCAGAAGGAGGAGGGGACACAGGAAAAAGTCCAAAACGTGCCCTCCTACCTCCACCAGGTGCTGGAAATCTGGAATAGTGCACTGATTCTTCCAACCACTAGATGGTGCTTTATCAAAACACTTCTACACATAACTGAGTGAGTGATCAGTGCCACAAAGTGCAGGTACAGTTTATTTCAACAGCACACCATGTGGTAAAACATGGTACTGCAATTACAGTCTCATATTGATATTATAAAATGTGGTGTTGGCCATGGGATAGGTAGTAGCTGATGGCACAGATCTGCAAAATAGAAGTGTTAAGAACCCTGATTTTTTTTCCCATGTGAAATTTGATTAGTGGAGGTTAAAGCACTCCTCCACTGAAAACTAACTATACATTGTACTTGTAAAATTACCCTACCAGGTGCTCTCTGCTTTCCTTCCACAGCCTCTTCTGCTCAGTTCGGCTTTCCTTTCCTCCAGCTACCAAGATGGCCGTGGCATGGGGAGATGGCAGATGACGCGTGGTTTAGACTTGTCACTCCACTCCTCGTGGCAGTGTGTCGGCCATCTTTGAAGCAAGAGGAAAGGTTTGCAGATCTGAGAAGAGGTGGCAGTGTGAGGCATACAAAGTGCATCAAGTAGAGTGACTATAAATGAGAAATGTGTAACTAGTTTTCAGTTCCATGATGAAGGGTCAATTGAAACTTGGGTTTGAAGTCTAAGTGACTCAAGGGACCAAAAAAGGTAGGGTCTTGTCCTTAAGTCTCCATACAAAGGTAGTTCTAAAACCAGAAGATCTGCAGTAAACGATGACATTAGGAGTTAGATCGAAAGCTATCCTGCCGATGGACCTGTACTCAAGGAATGTAGCTGATGTCATACACATTGGTAACTTTAGAAGACCCAAAGGACGACCTGAGATGTATTCGAGACTAGAAAGCAAGGAAGATAATGCATCACAGTCATTATGAGGAACCACAGTTGACCAAATGGGAAGAGCTATGCTAAGGATGCCTTCAAGAAACAGACATTGCTGGATCAGGTTGACAGGATATCTGATTTTTGTCATCAGATTCTTCTACAAAATGGGGTTCAAAACCAGCTATTACCAGTAGTAGAGTAGAGCCAAAGTCCCTCATTGTGTTACCAGGTAAATGAAAAGTCAACATGCCGTAGTCCTGTTCCTCATCAGCTCCACTGTCCTCATTGCCAACTTTTTAACCAGCCACAAAATATCTTCTTAATGGAAAATCCCAACATTGAATGATTGTCTATGTCATGTACATCAGGATAGGAGATGAAAAGGAGTAGTCCCATGCTTCTACGCAAACATTTCCTATCTCCTGGCCTCATAAATAATCTGCTTAATTTCAAGTGTTATAATGACCCATTGGTAACTTTAGAAGACCCAAAGATGTAGTTAAGACCAGAAAAATGGAGAATAAGGACTGAAGAAGTCATCAGTCATTACAGGAAAGGATAGTTGGCCATGTGGGAAGACTTAGACTAAGGATGCTTTTGAGAAGAAGAAAGTGAGGCATTGCAGGATTGGTGGTAGACACGGCATACAATGACGTAGTAGAGCACAGCCAAGGTCATTCATTGCTTGGACTCATGTATGAAAAGTCAACATGGTCTAGTCTTGATCCTCAGGATCTCTGTCGCCCCCATTTTCAACATTTTTTTTTAGAAGACCAAAAAATTACTTCATGAAGAATCCCAGCTTTGATTTGTGTAGTATCAGGTTATGAGATGAAAAGGAATATTAGCATCTAGGAGCCCCCATGCGACCATGCAAACATTGTCTATCTCCTGGCCTCATAAATAACTTATGTTGCTTTGTTTCGAGAGTTATAATGATTGAATTTTGCCCGCAGCCATAGACACCCTTCAACCAGAAACTCTTTCCCTTTTCTCGTTCCCTTGTTCGTTTTTGTCGTAGACCTTGACTTCCACGAAAACCTTCGCTTACTCTTGTGATCTTAAATAAAATGAAATCACCTCATTTGAGGGCTGGCGTAAAGGGCAAGCCCATTAATAAAAAGAAAAAATTCTAGGTGTGTGGGTGTTAGATCCAAAAGCGTTCTCCGACAAGGTGAAGTGTGTTCCCGTCTCTAAAAAAAAAAAAAGTCTTCGGTGAGGAACAATATTTCCATACATCACCATATATGAATGTAAATGACGTGCTTATGTGGAGTGGCGGTTTTATTTATGGGGAAGGCAAAAAAAATGAGGGCAACAGGTGTCTCTTCCAAAGGAAGAATAATTACCAGGTAACGACGTTAATAGACGGTTTTGCTGGTAATTACCTTAGCCCCGATTGACTACCAGACTAAGGGTTAAAATAATAAATGAGACTTGCGGCGGAGATGACCCCACCGGTTATTCGTCTCCCGGAACGGAGACACAAAACAAGTTTCTAATTTCATAGGATTAGATTTACCCGCGAGTGTTCAGCAGAGCAAACACTTGTTCTAATGACTGGTACTATGGCGAGCCAGCCATGCCTAATGAAGAAGTCCAGAAATGAAGCTCGATGGGCGGTGGGGAGAGACGGATGATTGTCAGAGCCATGATTGACTCGTAATGACATGTTTAGGAACCTGACTACGGTGTATTATGTCCGGGTGGCTGAGGCTCCGTCGGAGGATGATATGGCGAATGTGAGCGGATGAGAGACAATGAAAAGCTTCCGGGGATTTGGAAATTATTCCGACTGGTGTATAATGTCGCTTTTATTAAGCTAATCGGATTTTGCAATTACATGACACGATGAAAGGCGCAATGTTTAATTCTGAAGCTATTTTGATATTTTTAATGTCGGCCATCATTCATGAAAGGGAACTCGTCACCAGCAGAGGCTTTTCCTAAAAAGGGGAGTTCAATACTTTTTTTTTTTAATAGAAACATCTCTTGACGATAAGCTGAAATCCTGCTGGCGGGATTCCCAAAGATCGGTTATATAATCTAGGCACTGCTCATTTATCCTGCAGCACCACCATAGGAGAAAAGAGGTATTACACGATGCTAAATTAAATCAGTAGGCTTTTGGGTCCTCCGGGAAGAGCACAACACATTCACCAACTCTGACTTTACTGACGGAGTAGTGTCATTTTTCTCCTTTCATCCTTTTAGGATTATTTTAAGGATATTTGTATTATGTCCTATAGAGATTATGTAAAGGGTGAAAGATATCACTGATTGGTGCCCAAACAAGGGGTTAAAGATGTGTAGTCCACCCAAATTTTTTTACTGTATACTCCCTGTATCAATGTAGAGTCAGGACTGCATGGAAATGT
Organism: Oophaga pumilio; assembly: GCA_009801035.1. NCBI lineage: Eukaryota > Metazoa > Chordata > Amphibia > Anura > Dendrobatidae > Oophaga > Oophaga pumilio. The sequence goes on along the minus strand of VIAB01001152.1, from coordinate 76,455 downwards.
GACCTACTTGTCCTCAAAATGCCATCTGATCAGTAAGGTAAGAAGCCACTTTATTGCAGCCTGAAGGGGCTCTTAAGTCTTTGATAGCTCGTCAGTCAACAGCTATTTCTCCTTTCTCTGAAGCCCACTACATACGTGCACTCTCAGTACATCTGAGCATGCATATGTGTTCGTAATGAGAAGAGTGGAATAAGGTGTTGGTGGGCAAGACATCTCTGGTGGTGACATATCTCCATTATCTCCAGTGGGAACGTCTTTAGTCCGACATCCCTCATCAGGAGGGAGTCTGAGGTCCCCAGGTGCATACGATAGTCAACCAGTCCCACAATATCAACAAACTTTGCTATGGACATCTTTATCATAAGAACTATTTCTTGACCAAATCTGAAATATAGAGTTGGGGGGGCCTAAGCTGAAGACCACCACCTTCTTTATACCATGTGTGGGGGTTTCAGCTCTCCGGTAGCCGCTTGGATATGCACAGGCACAATGTTTTTATATCAAAACGGAATAGAGTTTATTGTTCTTAATAAACTTTTCAGCTCCAAAATGAAACAGTCATTGTTTAGCACAAATCAATAAAAAACAGTCCTCTCTCTGGGTAGACAAAGCAAATCTAACAGTCTCACCAACTGGATATTACAAGTAGAACCTCTTAGGCTGCAGTACAGACTATCCACCAGCTCCGTCTTTCTGCAGCCTCAGCATACTACTCCCACCTGAGCAAGACCAGGTGCATTTTATTAGGCCAGTAAAACCCAGACAGGGGTAAGGGAGCAGCCTTTCCCACCCAGGCTCTTCTGGTCGTTCCTAAATCCCGGACCCAAAATCCAGTCTTAATAATAACCACCTCAGCAACACCTGTCATCTATGACCTTACTTCCTGGCTTCTTGCACAGCCTATACTTTTCCCCCTGTTACATTGACAGCTGCTCTGTCTAGCTTAGCTGCTTTGTCTGCTGTGAGTCTAAGGTAGCCTGACATCCACTTACTGCCTCATTAGAATCTCCGTTTGTTACTTTATCTTTATCCTATTGCTTTACACTGCAGCTCTGCTTATCCTGCCGGACGTTACTCTGAAATCTAGAATGCCAATTTTGCCAACATCAAGGACAGAACTCTCCCTTCCTCAAATAACAGGACCTTCCGAGTCCAAGGAAGTCCGACATCCCAGGACGCCCGGCAGGAGTTAATCCGCCTATGTTAAAGCGGGAAGAAAAGTCCATCTGGACGAGAAGAACAACGCGGAGCGCCTCCAGACTGCACTCCGAGGCCTATTGTGATTGCAGACATTCAGCATAGATTTGTATATGAAATGGATGTGGAGGGGGGCTTAGCTGTATCCGCACGAGAAGCTTATCACCGACTAGAGAAGAACTCATTAATTAGGGATTTTTTAGATTCCCAAAAGCCGGGAAAAGTGAGATGTCCACAGATGTTCTCTATTCGCGCTGATTGCCACCTAAGTCTTCATTCCTACTTGTCATCATCTTCATAAAAGTTTGGACCCACCACCCACCCACCCAACGTTTTCCAAACATCTGTTCATATTTTTTTGGGGGGGAGGTTAGTCCTACATCTTATGGCGTAGAACTGCGCCAGTCGCGGTGACTCATGTCTAGCCATCGGTGATAAACAAGAGTTATTAATCCAAATTTGTGCACGACACCGGAGCCCCCTGGCATTATAGATGAGGATGAACGCAATCTGTTTCTTCTCGTAATTTGGCTACTAAGTAGATTTTGCTGTAAATGCAAAACCAGCGTGTCGTATGGAAGTCGTCCATCATCGCTATCCAGCAGCAAAACATGAAGGACCCTCTCGCCCGGGCAATAAGTGGCTTCCGCTGGACATATGGAAGGCACAGCAATATAGCCAAACCTGCCTTATTCTCCCCTTACCCTCTAAATAATGCTTCTTCTCACTACTGGCCCCCATTACAGTGCATGGCGGTGGTCTTGCAGCTTTCCATAGACCGTCCCATAGCTACAGCATCAAAACAAAGCAAATGAGCTTCTAGTGCACCCAAAAAAATGCGAGGATATGCTATATTTAAAGGGAATCTGTTACCATGTTTATGCTACCTAATCTGAGAGCAGCATGCTGTAGGGGCCGAGACCCTGATTCCAGCGATGTGTCACTTTCTGAGCTTCTTGCTATTATTTTGATACAATTCTTGTTTTCTCTGCTGCAGATCTAGCAGTTCTCTGAATGCTGAGCCCTATGTAACCCCGCCCACACCACTGATTGGCTGCTTTCTGTGTACACTGTGCCTAGGCAGAAAGCTGCCAATCAGTGCTAGGGGTGTGGTTACACAGAGCAGCTGCCCAAGAGGCATGAGACACCTAGTCCTGTAGTGATAACCTCCCTTCTGATAAAACACTGATTTTTTTGAAACAGCAACACACAGCCCAATAAGTGACAGATTGCTGGAATCAGGGGCTCAGCTCCTATATCATGCTGCTCTCAGATTACAGGACAAAAATCTGCTGACAGATTTTATTTAATTAATGTGGTCTCCTCGGCTTATTAGAGAAGGATCCCACAGGACTCTCCACCTTTCATCTTTGGTGCAGATTTTTTGTGGATGTCCCTGTGGGAAAAAAAAATCCCAAACATTGGACTTTCAACCTTATTAATGTTTTAAATCCCCAAATTGGAACATTTAAGTTGTATCTCAAAGGAATTCCGCCAAAGCGCCCAGTGTGGGTAGGTTTTGCATAAATCCATGAGCCTGTTTTTAGCCCCTGTTGATCTTATAAGTTGAGGACCACTTGAACCCCCCGCCGATCCCGACAATTACATTTCTGTGAATGTTGGTGTCCTGGCTTTGTGCTGTGCAAGGAAATTTCAAGCTGCAATCTCCTGCACAGCCAGGTGGATGGGTCACAGCTGTGCAGGGGAAAAAAAAACAGTAAATAGGAGCTGCAGCCTCTTCCTTCTCAGGAACGATCGGGATGTCCATCACTTAAAGGTTTAATCCTGTCTTCAGAAATAGTGATTATTGGATAGAGCTTGTAAAGACAAGCACTTTTGCAATTTATAGCTTTTTATAATTTTAAGCCATTTTTGAGATATTAACAACTATTCTTTTGTTTACAAGTTAGACAGCAGCGGTGGTCGGTCTCCATGGCAGCGAGCTGTAAACAAAAGAAAAGTGCTAATATCTCAAGAACGGTTGATAATTTTAACAAGCACTAAATTGCAAAATTGCTTGTCTTTGAAAGAACTTTCTATCTATACTCATGAGAATGGGAATAACCCCTTTAACAATCATAAAGTAATGGGAGACCCTAGCTACATAAGATACTCCTTTAACGCTTTTTGCAATAGAGAAGTAGTAGATAAGAAGTGAGCAGCAATAATGAGCAGATGTGATGTTTTCACCTGTAAATTATCCTTGTTCGCAGCTCGTAGCCGCGTTGAACGTCTCACATTATGGCAGATGTTCTAAAGCAGCAGATTAAAATGCCATGTTTACCCAGCAGTAAACATACAACAGGCAACCATGTAAGTTACGAGTTTCAAGATGAGATAGTCTGCGAACTCCCACTCCCGCTCCAGGAATCAATACCAGCCCACGTCTAAATCAATCCCTCCAGCTTAGCGGCTGCGGCGATCTAATAAGAACCATATAGTCACTGTTTTGCCTGCTGGATAATAGACAGCGCTTAGTCGGGATTTGTTTTCTCTTCTACTTATAAATTTGCTTTCCTAATTTCTTTTTTCTTTATTATTCTCACAGACGGGATAAAAAAAAACATTCTCTGTTGAATATTTTCTTAATACATATATTTATAGAGCAGAAGTAAGTTTTTCTTCTGATACAGAACTCCAAATCTCTTACACAGAAAACAGCCAGGAGGAGCCACCACTAGAGGGAGCTCCGAGAAAGTTTCTTTCAAATTCAGCCACCAAGTCGATCCACTGATCGCTCTGGGTTTCACTGCTGGTCTGCTGGTATAATATAATAAATAATCCTGGAATTTTCATCCGTTTCACTTGTTACAGGGAAAATATAGTATTACATGGTGTTCATTCTAAACGAATGACTTAAATTCTCTAGAATGGGAGATGTTCTTGGCTTGTAGAAAGGGTTCCGAGTGGGGGACCTCCCTCTATGACAGCTATGTACCCCAATAGGTCATATCAGCAAGGAGACAGCAAGACATAGAGCCCAAACGGCTCTCGTACATAAAATGGCATGGCATGGAGGGCAGAGGTGCTACCAGAGCAGTTTTAGGGGAGGACTGGATCCCCAGGAACGCCATCAATAGAGAGTGCCTCAATCAGAGGGTGGGGAAATAGCAGGTTTTGGTGGGCAGTTTTAGGGGACGAAAACTAGACGATTGCCTATGGTCTCCCTCTTCTTTGTGAACTGTCAAGGACTGGATCCCCAGGAGCTCCATCAATAAGGATACCACCAATCGGGGTGGGAGAAGGGCTGGATGACCAGGAGCACCATCAAATGAGAGTACCCCAATCAGGGGGTGGGGAAAGGACTTGGCGGAAAGGGGTGCTAGCAGGGCAGTTTTGGAGGATGAAAACTCAATGATTGCCTATGGCGTCCCTTTTCTTTGTGAATCCCTGAGAACTGGATGCCCAGTAGCACCATCATTAGAGTGTGCCCAATCAGGGGGTGGAGAAAGGACTTTGAGGGAAGGAGCGCTAACAGGGCAGTTTTAGGGGACGAATACTAGGCAATTGCCTATGGCCTCCCTTTTCTTTGTGAACAGTCAAGGATTGGATTCCACCAATCGGGGTAGGGAAAGCGCTTGGTGGAACCTGAAGAAGGAAGGACAGTAAGGTTATAGAAAACCATACTTGGCTATAATATCTATAGATCCTATAAAGAATGATGAAAGACTGATGTCCCCCATTGATTGGCCATCAATGTCCAACCCATCCCTCCCCCAAGCCATGGTCAGTTTGGCAGCATGGTCATCCAAGAAACTTCGATCGATGACATAAGTAGTCCTGCCATCATTATCAATACTCCTACATTCTCAGCATGTCCTCTCTCTATATATATTGAAGGGTTACACAATTTCTAAGCAAATAAAAGCCAATCTGAAGCAGTCGTGCAGCCACAGGACCGGTCTGGGGGTCTGGAATGAATTTCCATGGCACAAGAGAAGAGTTTATCTTCTAAGGAAAGTCGCGGCACCTCCTCAAACAATACGCTCATTTAGATTCTGTGCCTGGATTCCTTCGAAGAGGAGGCCCCATCAAAAGACTTCCGCATCAATATACAAAAACATCAGGGCAAGCGCAGGGAAAAGCCGGGAGAAACGCTGCTTCTTATTTGCACTTAAAAGCTAAATCTTTCATTAGCATTTTAATAAAATATTCCTATTTTTCTTTGGCGGAAGCCAAGCTGTGTGTGAAAAGCGGCTCAGCGAACAATGGGGATTTTTACAGGGCTGCCGGCCCATTAGCCGCGCTCATCTTCTAGCACAAGGGTATTTATTGTATATACCAAAAGCTGTTCAGCCTTATAATGAAAGGTACAAAGACCACCACCGCTGTCACCCTGTCACGTCCACTGCCAAATCCTTCTGTCTGAAGAGAATTTTGCATTGCTGCTATCAAGCGGCTCATGTGGATGTTCATATACACATACGATATGCACCAATTAGTTGTAACATTGAAATCACCTAATATTTTGTATATCTCCTTCTCCTGCCACAAAGCTCTAAGTCCTGTACTCTACAAGACCTGTGAAGGTGTCCTGTGGGATCTGGCACCAATACTTTATACACAGATCCATAAGTTGTGAGGTGTGGCCTCCACAGATCTGGGGTTTGAGGACAAGTCACCACCGTAAACTCATTATCCTGTTCCTCAGACCATTCCTGACTGACCACTATCCTGCAAACAGCCAGACTTCATTCCCTACCAGCATTAATGTAAGGTCACGGCCATGTCACCAGTCAGCAGTTAAACTTCTTTGGATACTTTTGGCAGCTACTATATACTACAAGACCTGCCATATACCAGGAACGTCTCACAGGACCTGCCATATACTAGGAACGCCCCACAGGACCTGCCATATACCAGGAGCGCCCCACAGGACAAGCCATATATGAGGAATGCCCCACAAGACCTGCTATATATAAGGAATGCCCCACAGGACCTGCTATATACCAGGAACGCCCCACAGGACCTGCCATATACCAGGAATATCCCACAGGACCTGCCATATACCAGGAACGCCCCACCGGACCTGCCATATATGAGGAACGCCCCACAGCACCTGCCATATATGAGGAACGCCCCACAGGACCTGCTATATATCAGGAACGCCCCAGAGGACCTGCCATATATCAGGAACGCCCCACAGGACCTGCCATATACCAGGAATGCCCCACAAGATGTACCATATACCAGCAACGCCTCACAAGGCCAGCCATATACCAGGAACGCTCCACAGGACATGCCATATACCAGGAACGCCCCACAAAACCTGCCATATACCAGGAACCCCCCACAGGACCTGACATATACTAGGAACGCCCCACAGGATCTGCCATATACGAGGAATGCCCCACAGGTCCTGCCATATACCAGAAACGCCCCACAGGACCTGCCATATACCAGGAACACCCAACAGCACCTCCCATATACCAGAAACCCCCCACACGACCTGCCGTATACTGGGAACACCCTACAAGTTCTGCCATGTACCAGGAACACTTCACAAGACCTGTCGTATATCGGGCTCTCCCCACAAAACCCTATGTATACCGGGAACACCCCACATGACCCTCCATATACCGGGAACATCCCACAATACCCTCATAACAGTAACACCCCACAAAAGCTGCCATATACCGAGAACACCCCACAGGACATGCCATATACAGGGAATACCCCAGAAGACCTGACAAATACTGGGAACACCCCACAAGACCTGCCATATACAGGGAAAACGCCACAGGACCTGCCATATACAGGGATCACCTCGCAAGACCTGCAGGATACCGGGAACACCCCACAAGACCTGCCATAAATAGGGAACACCCACAAGACTCGCCATATACTGGGAACACCCCACAAGACCTGCCATAAATAGGGAACACCCACAAGACTCGCCATATACTGGGAACACCCCACAAGACCTGCCGTATACTGGGAACACCCTACAAAACCTGCCGTTTACCAAAAACCAGGAATTTCCTACAAGACTTTTCGTATATTGGGAGCACCCCACAAGACCTGCTATATACCAGGAACACCCCACAAGACCTGACGCATACTGGGAATACCCCACAAGATCTGCAGTATATCAAAAACATCCTACAAGAACTGCCATACACAGAGAACACTCCACAAGAACTGCCATTTACCAAGAACGCCCACACGACCTGCCACATACATGGAATGCTTTGTAAGAGGGAGACCGGGACGGTCATGTGCTTTTCCCTTCATTAGAAAAACTGTTATAACCTGTGCATACAAAAAAGTGTTTTATATTGCATAGAAGCTTATAGGCACCAAGGTGCCCGGTTAATGTATTGCTATAATATGTGGATGACTCAATGTGTTCTGATAAATGTATTAGACATAGGGAAAGGATAAGATTAGTACTTAGGACATAGGTTAAGATTTAGCTATAAGATAGGATTGGGTATAGTGCAGTAGTGGGCACAATAAGTTCAGGATATAAACAGTTAATGTGTTCAGGAACAGCCCATTGTGGGAAAGGAATGGCCAGTTAACAAGAGGAACACTTCTTAGTGCAGTGAGAGTAAGAGATTAGATGGAGAGAGAGCAGTAGTTGGAGGTCTAAGGATGTGAGGAGCATGGGCTGTTCAGCAGCAAGATAACATCAGCCATAAACTCAGAGCGGACACTCCTTGAACGTCCAGGCCCTACGGTCCAACCGAGGAACTGAGAGGTGTGCCTCAATATCATCCTAGGAGAGGAAGTCGGACAGTGAATCGCATAAGGGAGTTGGGATGGGACTCATGGGAGCTGCAGAGGGGGGAGGACTATCCCAGGGGCCAGAGAGAAAAGGGATAGCTCAGGGCGAGTGAACAGCGGACATCAGAAACGTGCTGTGCTATGGACTTTGAAAACGGAAAAGTTTGTGCCCAATACTTTGTGTTTCAATATGATGAAAATGGACAGTTAAGTAAACTTCATTGTTATAAAATTAATTTCATGTCCCCTAATGTATGTTCGGCGGTTCTTGAAGTTGAAGAACCAGAGACAGCAGAGGCTGGTGACCAAAATAAGAGTGTTACACACCATATGCATAGCACAGGAGAATCGGGGCACCGTTTATTTGTAGAGCGCCAGGGTATGGGAAAACAGCCGCTCCTCGCCCACGACTGCCACCCTGTGCACCTTACAGCCTCACAAGATCTCCTGTATACTAGGAACACCCCAGAAGACCTATCATATAACGTGAACACCCCACAAGACCTGCTGTATAACGGGTACACCCCACAAGACCTGACATTTACCACAAA
>VIAB01001151.1:221967-239603 GCA_009801035.1 Oophaga pumilio | reverse complement strand
AAACCAATGATGTTGTTCAAAAGTACAACTTGTCCCACAAAAACCATGCCCTCACATGGCCATTTTGACTAAAAAATAAAAAAGTTATGGCTCTTGGAAGAAGGAGAGCAAAAAACGAAAAAGCAAAAACGAAAATACCTCCGGCCATGAAGGGGTTAAAATTTTAAAAGTTCTCTTACCTATGCTAGAATTTTAACGTAAGAATGGATTCTTGTTTAATTTTATGGCATTTCTTTGACTGACACCATGAAAACCCTTTGATATGCCTTTGGCTATGATTCCAGTAGTCTTGTTATTCTTTGTATAATGCTGAATGATTATTATTTAAGAACAAAACAAAACAGTAAACTCCTGTTTTTATCTGAATTCACTATACTTTCCCATCAGGTAGACATTGCTGCAGATATCTTAGCACAGTAGGATTCATAAAACATTAGGCTAGATGATATCTTTTGCCTAGGCAGAGCCCTCGGTATACAGTACATCAAACAGCTAACTGCTGTGCACATCTATTTTAGATTCTCAATGGCCTGTACACACAGTGGGCTCAGATCAATAAAACCATGAGAAATGTTAGTGACATTCTAATAACTTAAAGAAATCACCCTACAGATCATTAGACATTATATCATTGACCTACAACATCCATAGGAAACAGCAAAACACAATTTATGTAAACACAATTAAAATTGGAAAAGTCAGTATTATCACCAAATACAGTATGCATTACCAGGAAGATGAAGATAAAATAAAATACAAAGTTAAGCTAGGTCACAAGAGTCACAATGTAGCTATTTGTGAAAAGAAAAACTGAACATTCACATAAAAAGAAAATGTATTTTATGCACATCAATGCATTTTTATTTATTATAAAAAACGGGCCACATTAGTGCCTTTGTGTCAATTTTGTTGTCCACATTTCTGTTGTATTGCTCTTTTTTCCGTTTGCACCTAATTCATATTTCTATTTGCACATGTTGTGAAGTTTATTTTATATGTGTTCGCCTATTTTTTGGATGGGAGAGGGGAGTGGGGTTTACCATTATGGTTTGTGGTTTCAAGATGTTTTTGCCTGACTCATCATTTGCAACTTTTCAAACAGTCCAAAATTTTGCCACAAATATACCCCAGCGCTTCCCTTCCATCCCTTATGTAATTCTATGTATACAAGGAATTTTTGTGCCTTTTTGAACAATAGTTGTAGTCATAGACAGAAAAATAACAGGTTTGACTTTGCACAAAGTTCAAGAACCACGCGCATTATTTTGATGAATTAGCACATACCAGAAGACAAAAAGAAAAGAAAAAAAACACAAATGGTGAATCTTGCCATCTGTATTTTCACCTCAAAATCCAAATTGTATGACATAAATATGACAAATAGGTCAATCAGTAAATTAAAACACAGTCAAGGCCAAAGATTTTAGACTGATATAAATTTTGGTTCCACAAAGTTTGCTGCTTCTGTTTTCATAGTGGAAATTTGCATTAATTCTAGAATAAGAATGATTAGATGAATTACTAAAATTCTAAATAGGAAAGATGTGTATCTTCGTACCGTGTTATCCAGTAGATAGAAAAATATTTAGACTTGAGAGTCCTCAGTGGTTGATACCTTTTAATGGCTAACTGAAAAGATGGTAACAAATTGCAAGCTTTCGAGACTACTCAGGTCTCTTCATCAGGCAAAGACTAATACAACATCTGAAGAATCACATATTTATACACAAGAGGACACAGGAATAATGCAATAGGTAAGACAAGTGACGTGAAGCAGAACTGTCATTATGGGAGATAGAGATGAACATAAATATTGGAACAGTTCATAGATAAGGAGTGAAAGTTTTATTACCCTCTGATTGGAGTCTACTATTGTGTTTTGATGCCCCTAGAAGATCAGAGAAGCAGATTCCTTAATTTGAAGAATTGGGTTCAAATTGGGCATCAAAACACAATAGCAGACTCCAATCAGAGGGTAATAAAACTTTCACTCCTTATCTATGAACTGTTCCAATATTTATGTTCATCTCTATCTCCCACAATGACAGTTCTGCTTCACGTCACTTGTCTTACCTATTGCATTATTCCTGTGTCCTCTTGTGTATAAATATGTGATTCTTCAGATGTTGTATTAGTCTTTGCCTGATGAAGAGACCTGAGTAGTCTCGAAAGCTTGCAATTTGTTACCATCTTTTCAGTTAGCCATTAAAAGGTATCAACCACTGAGGACTCTCAAGTCTAAATATTTTTCTAAAATTGTAAAGTCATTCTTTTCCATGAAAATGAACCTACTCACAAAAAATATTTCCTGTGATTTTCAGCCCTACCACGAAATGACCTTCTTACATTATTGCATAGATCTTGTTTGCTCAAGGAAGATTAAATGAGGACAAGGCAGCTGATATCACTTTGCCATGGTGATAGAATTATATTTAAAAAGGACTGGTTCTTGAAATCATTGTATTCTTCTGTTAACTTTGCTTACCTCCAACGAAATATGTGCAATCATCATTGGTTTGAATGAAAAGGGCTTTACAGGCAAATACATTGCTGCTTGTAAGATTGCCCCTAAATCAACCATTTATCGGGTAATCAAGAGAGAAATTCAACTGCTGTGAAGAAGGCTCTAAAATGCATAGAGCATTTTAGGCTGCGTTTAAAACTGTGGCTATTGGGAATTAATCAAAATGTCCTGGGTAGCACATTCCAAAGAATTGGCACAGCGCACAAGAAGTCTTGGGAGACGGGAGTGGGAGGTTCGGATTACTGAGGATGTTAATCCTAGGCCATTAGCAGAATGTAGGTTATGGGTAGGGTGGTAGACTAAAACGAGGGAAGAAATGCAGGGTGATGCTAAACCATGAAGAGCTTTGTGTGTGAGAGTGATACATTTATATTGGACTTATTACTTATTGATCAAGGTCAAACTGTACTGACTGGAGTATTATTGTGACTCTGGGATATGAACGCATATTCTCTACATAGGGGTGCACGACTACTTGTAACATTTTGCCATATCACAGCAATATGACAGATCACTAAATGATGAAAGCAATCATATAATTTATGAGTAAAAACCCATATTTTCTGAGTAAATGTGGTAGTCCTTTGTGTGTTAAAGAACCATTGTTCTAGAAGAGCTATTATTGAGCCATTGCTCTACAACCTCAAAACAGGCAATCTCTGTGCCTGTCCCTCATCTCCCTCCGCCACTTTCCTCACTGCGCAGGCGCAGATTCCCAGCCCTGCAGTGTGAATACATCATAACTCACTGCAGGGCGGGATCTGGGGCCGCCGATACACGAAGCGCCGGCGACGTCGCAAGAAGCAAAGAAGGCGGGGGCCGGAAACAAGAGGGGGATGATTGACACCACTATTGACACAGACAAAGGGCGAGAAGACACACCTAGGAGACACAGTAGAGGTATGTCCGACAGATTCTAAAAGTGTATATTTCAGCGTTCATAGTGATCAGAAACATAAGAGCCACCTTCACAGAATGCAGCCTTAGTGCTGCTGAAGGGGGATCTTTTACTTAAAAAGGCCCTGGGGGTGACAGGTTCCCTTTAATAATAATAATAGTAAACATATCCTATTGTCCACACATTTCTTGTGGAGGTGAATTAAGATAAATGTTATTAGACATTAAATACTAACAGCATTCTACATAACAAAAATGAGCCAAGTCTGCAATTATTGTCAGTAAATGGCCCTTTCTTGAATTTAATTAGCCGACACCCTCCTTTAGGCGTGATTTTTCTTGGTTCATATTACCACTTACAGCTATATTACATCTTATTAGATTGTGGTCAAAGATGGACACTGATATCTTGTGTAATGACATTTTACCTTGGTGCAGAGGCTTAATTGTTTTCATCAGAGATGGGATTAATATAATCAAGGACCAGCCACATGTCCCATTAGTGTATTTTTAATTACAGAGCCCTGACGTCTGTATTTTGTGCAGGTTAAATTTATTTTTAGATCTAAGAGTTATGAATACAGGCTATTATTATAGTGTACAGAATGTTACATTGGTCAAGAATGAATTTTACAAATGAATCCCTGACACCCTCTATAAAACTAGGAAATTAATTTTTAAGACTTGACTAAAAAGCAATATTTTAACTTTTTTAATTATTAATTTATTAAAATCCATAAATTATCATGGATATAAGATTTTCTAGTCTACTATTATTCAACATGCATCACATTCAGTGAAAGTGTGCTACCCAATCTTGACTGCAATGTCTTAAAAAAATTAGATGTTAAGGGGTCCTTTCACCAAATTTTTCATGATGATCTGGACACACGATGTAATTGTGGCTGCAAAGCGGAATTTTTTTTCTTCTTCCTGGTGTGCGGATATTGGCAAAAAAAAAGTATTTGGCACCTAATTAGTTTTATTTTGATAAAGTGGTATTCCCATCTCCAAGATCTCATCCCAATATGTAGAAGGTGTAATAATAACATTAGCAAATACTTACAATTAGAAATATAGTACAGTTTTTCTGATTCGCTATGTCTCTTTCCTCATGTGCACGCATTGCAGGACCTTAGTTATCCATGAGTATGACCACTAGCAACTAGATAACTAGCTGTCATTATATCAGAGGTCATATTCATGGATACCTAAGGTCCTGCAATGACTGGACATGAGGAAAGAGACATAGTGAATTAGAAGAACTGTCCATTTCTATTTAGAAGTATTTGCTAATATCATTATTATTACTACACCTACTACATATTGGGATAGGATCTTGGAGATGGGAATACCCTTTTAAGTTCAAATGAGTGTTATCAGATAGCAACTGGTACATGGAGAAGATGCACACACCCCTAGTGAAAACACCCACTAGGACTTAACTAAAATTAACTCTTTCAATGCTAAATACTTTGTTTGCTAATATCTGCGCAATGGAAGGGCAAAAGTAAAAACAAACAAAAATTTTTTATTCCACTCTGCAGCCACTATTACACGGTGTGGCCAGCTTAGCATGAAAAAGTTGGTGAAAGAGTCTTAAACTAGCACAAAGCCAACAATCTAAGGGTCCAGTTTCATCAATAGGACTCTGTGATAACTTGGATCAGACTGACATTCATAAAATTGATTCTTTATCCATAATGTCAATACCCAAGCCACACTGTGCTCATATTAACCAGAATTTAGGTCATTCAAACTGAGAAAAAAAAAATCTTGTCCTCCATATTGGCGCCTACTATATACTGTTATTTGCCCTAACCACAAATATTTTTTTCCACTCTACTCTGAACAAATTTACAGATGCCAGATTTATGCCATTTAAGTAGAACAGCATAGGACATAAATAGGGATCTTTGGTTTAAGATTTAAGGGTTATGTCGGGAGACAAATTAACTTAGGGGAGCAACGTTGGAAAATGATGAAGGTGGCGGCAGGTGAGTATGAGAAAGGGGGCAGTGGACTAACATTTAAAGCAGCACTCTAGCGGTGCAATAAACAAAAATGCTGGAGTGTTGCTTTAAGATATTCAAGCACAAAACCAAGAAATATTAAAGAGTCAAAGCAACTCTATTGAGAGCAGATTATCTGCATATGAATGGATAAAATTAGCAATGACTTTCTCAAGGTTGAACATGACCACGTACTGATTAATAGAGGAAACATAATGCATGTATGAGTATTAATATGTCTGTCTGTAACGGAAATCGATGATCAGCGACTGGCGACCACCTCTCTGCTCAGCTGCCTCCGGATTGGATGTGGGTGTTGCTGGGGGAGTGGTGCGGGCACGCCCCTTGGATACCTGACCGCGGCCTTAGCAATGTCACAGGGACTGTCACAGAACCTGTGTTAGAGAGCATTGCATTATTCTTAAATCTTCATAAATAAACTACATACATATTCTAGAATACTCAATGCGTTAGAATCGGGCCACCATCTAGTATATATTTATATAAATATGGCTGATGATATAAACTTCCTGTTTGTGGAAGGGGAAAACTTTTCAAGATGGGTGGTGACCATGGCGGCCATTTTGAACTCGGTCATTTTGGATCCAACTTTATTTTTTCCAATGGTAAGAGGGTCATGTGAAACATCAAACTTATTGAGAATTTCACAAGAAAAAAAATGGTGTGCTTGGTTTTAATGTAACTTTATTCTTTCATTAGTTATTTACAAGTTTATGACCACTTAGGGGTTCAAAGTGCTGCCTATTGTGTTGGATTGTCAATGCAACCCTCTTCTCCCACGCTTGACACACTGATAGCAAAACCGCAGAAGAAATGCTAGCACAGGCTTCCAGTATCTGTTGTTTCAGAGGCTGCACATCTTGTATCTGAAGACAATTGTTTATGCTGTGAAGATATGAGATGTGCAGCATCTGAAACACTAAAGATACTGACTATTTTTGATTGATTGATGGTCTTATTTTTCCAATGTGCAGTGTTCACTTTTTAGCCAGGCATTTGACATTATTAGGCCAAGCTTCAGAGTTAGAAAAGAAGAATTGAGACTGACATTTACTTTAGAATCACCGTGAAAATTCTAGAATAATTGTAAATAAAAATAAAGTCCTATTGTCATTGTAAAGCAGTTACAGAACATAGGGTTTCACTTCCACATTCTGTTTGAGAAATCCTAAATTATTGAATATATCCTTTTTACATAGATAACCATATAAGATAGATGTAGAACATTAGTGGAGTGACCTGGCATCATGGAAGCTTTTCATTGTTATACCCATGTTATGTACTGAAGGATGTCTGCAGACTTCAATAAGTGTAAACCCTGAGGCTTTACTCTAAAATGAAAGGAAAGGGGGATTAGATGGTTATTTTCTTGCTGAAATAGTGGCTAACAAGATTAGGACAGATCCAGATTCCTCTAAGCTAAAGAAGGTTAGCCAGACCATTTCACAGAATAAGCACAAAAGGATCCTGTGCCAGGATGTATGCTTCTTTCCTTAAAATTGTTCCTCTTAGTGTATTTATATTAGTCATTACTTAAAGGATAAAAATGGAATTTTATGGCAATATTTTTTTCCTTTCCTTAGAGACCGTGAACGTTTCAACATGTTTTATGGCTGCTGGAGAGAAGATCAACCACTATAAAAAATGTGTTTTGTACGGATTGCAGAGAACAGTAAGCCCTGCTTTTTTAGTAATGTGCATCAAACTGTCTCTAAGGAAACATAGGGCAGAATATGACTGAAGTTATGATCCTATTTAAAGTTATGATATATAAATGTATAACACAAGATTAAATGTCAAGATGTTAAATGATGTCACTGCAGAATTTTAGTGCATTTTCAATAGCCTTTACCAGAAGGTCTGTACATGGGTATGTTTCATTGATGTCAAGACATATTTAACTCTGAATATATTCTGTAAATCACAAGTCTGGAATCCAAAAAATCATTGCAACAACACCATGATGCTCATTCTTAGGTCGAGGTCACACTTGCAAGAAACTCGCATGAGTCTTGCACCTCAATACACGGCACTGCTGCCGGCACTCAGACCGGAGTGTGCGGCTGCATAGAAATACATGCAGCCACACACTCCAGTCCTGAGTTCCGGCGGCAGTCCCGGGTATTGAGTTGCGAGACTCGTGCGAGTTTCTCGCAATTGTGACCCCGGCCTTAGGAGAAGATACTGGACTACTATTAACAATAACTCTCCCTGATGAATCACTTCAGTATACATGAAACTGGGTCTTTAATGGGCTTATCACAAGTTGTTCTCCTGATGGGACCACAATCACCTGTAACCTGCTATGAAACATAGGAGCATGGATTTAATTACCATAAGGTCACATTCACAAGTTCACTATTTGGTCAGTATTTTACCTCAGTATTTGTAAGCCAAAACCAGGAGTGGGTGATAAATACAGAAGTGGTGACATGCTTCTATTATACTTTTCTGCTGATTGTTCCACTCCTGATTTTGGTTTACAAATATTATTTATTATTAACGGCCTTCAGCTCGATCGCAAGCCATGGCGAGTTGATTAATGAACGCTCTGTAGGAAGATCAATCTCGTGCAAGCTTAGATAGGTCCACCAGAGTCTTTTTTATTATCTTGATAGTATCAAGTCATTGGGTTGCTGATCTTCCTCTTCGCCTTGTTCCTTCAATTCTTCCTACCATGATGTCCTTCTCCAGTGATTGCTCTCTTTCGTAAGATGTTTCCAAAGTAGGCAAGTCATAGCTCGGTGATCCTTGCTTCAAGTGGCATGTCTGGCTTGATGTATTCCAAAATTGATTTGTTTGTTCTTTTTGCCATCCATGCTATTCATAGCATTCTTCTCCAGCACCACATTTCTACTGATGTAAAAGACTGATGGAATACTGACCATGTGTACGTGGCCTAAAGCATCACCAAAAGTCAAATGAAAATAAAATGGTTGTCTAAAGAAGACAACTGTCCATGTTATTTCTGCAGGGATGCTCTCTGTCTCTATTCTCCACTGTGTAATAAAATAATTATAAATAAGCTTTCTAAACAATATAACCACTATCAGCTTTATTTTAAAGTATAACTACGTATTTTGATTTTTTTTCATTTGTTATAACCCCCACATTTAAAGCCATGTTGATTGGTGCAGGTCCTAAACCCACTCCAGTTGCTCAAGCCATAGGGAAGAATTGCTCATTTCAAGCGTGCACACACATATAGTGCTGGAAATATCCGTAGACATTCTTGTGAGGTAATATACTCATGTGGGCATGCTCATATAATAGCTAAGTGATTATGCGATAATGCTTTAGACAATGGGTCTCAAACACACAGTCCTTGAAGCTGTCATCTGTGGCTCCCAGGGTACTAGAGCTCCCGAGACATCCTCGGGACAGCGGAGAGCTCGCCAAAGGAGAAGCACGTTGGCAGCCCTTCATGACATCACGCTGGAGCACAGTTTGTCAGAGTGCAGTGTGTCGAAGAGGGGACATCACTTTCCCATACTGTTGGAGGCGAATATGGAGAAGACAATTTTATTTAACCACATCCAGTTAGAAGCACAGCTGGTACCATTACCAGTGTGTGCCAGCTATGTATCATAGCTAACACCCTGCTGCAATGTCCACGATTACTATTAGCACTGATCGCAACCGTTTTACCATTTACATAATGTTGTCAATAGTGGCAGCAGTATTGAAATGGTTATTTGACGGAAAGTGCTCCCTCTTTAAGATTATTAGCACCCCACAATTGAGGAGTGGTGGTGGTCACGTCAACAATCTTTGGGTCAGCTAGCTATGGTGGCCTGTAAGGCCCTACAATTAACAGGGTCTAACAGGCGAAGTGTCAGCTTAAACTGGACAGCTCTAATTTCCTGCCGCAGAGAAGAATTGACGAATCTTAGACCAGTGATCAGGCAAGTACAACTTAAAGTCTGATATAAGGATCAAGAAAAAAAAATAAAAGAATGAATAAATAAAAAAATATTTTCTAATAAAAGTTTTAGGGAAAAACAAAAGTTAACAAAAAAAGTACATTTTGGCATTACCATGCCCAGAACAATCCAAGTTACAAAATTGTGCCCCAACACATACAATCAACACAACAGCGGAAAAAAAATAAAAACACTTGTAAAAGGCAGCTTTTTCATTAAACTGACAAAAAATTGAATATAAATTTATCAAAAAGTTGTATAGAAAAGAAAATGTCATCACTGAAAGCATCATGTTGTCTCATACGGAATGTAGCCTATCAACTTCAATTTTTTCCTATAAGGGCTCATACTTATTTGTGAGAAAAATGGATGAGTGCAATCCGATAAAAAATCGAATAGCACTCTGACCAATGTTATTCAAAGGGTTACCTCTCATATGCAATTTTTTTCTCAGTTGAAATCGTACTGAGATAAAAATCGCAGCATGCTGCGATTTGCTGCATATCTCAGACGAGACTTTCCAATGCAAGGCAATGGATGCGAGAAAAAAATGGCACAGCACTCGGACCATGCGAGTGCTGCCCGATTTTGACACACCGGTGTCCTTTGAAAAGCTGGCAATTCATATGCAGCATACAGTAAAATCACACTGACAGGTTAGAATAGAATAGATTGAATAGATATATACACATAGAATAGATAGATATATAGATGTCAGTGACACACGCATATATATGTATTTATATTACATAGCTAGATAGACAGAAGAAAAGCCCTCAAATCATCTGCCGTGTTCTGTAAAATCACTGCAGGAGCCGACAGGATAGAAGAGATGGATTACATACAGTAAATACAAATAGAATAAGTAGATATATAGATGTCAGTGACAAATACAATTAGTACAGTGTGTGTGCAAATTACTCTACATGTATTTAATTAATAAAAGATTATTTTCCAGAAAATAATGGTGTGGGGTCTCTCGCAATTTTTGTAACCATCAGAGGGAAAACCGATGGCTGAGGGCAGATGTTTATAGCCTGGGAAGGGGGTAATACCAATGGAATTTCCCAGGCTATTAATATCAGCTCACAGCTGTATAATTAGCCTTTACTGACTACTATTAAAGTGGGGGACCCTAAAAAAGTGATGTAGGGTCCCCCTGTAATTAATATCCAGCAAAGGCTATGCAGACAGCTATGGGCTGATATTAATAGCCTAGGAAGGGGCCATGGATACTGGCCCTACACCCAGGCTAAAAACATGAGCTCTCAGCCACCACAGAAAGGGCGCATCTCTGAGATGGCTTTTAGCCTCACTCTTCCCACTTGTCTTGTAGCGGTGGCAAGTGGGGTGATAGTTGGGGGGGTTGATGTCACCTTTGTATTGTCAGGTGACATCAAGCTTCGAGGTTAGTAATAGATAGGCGACAATAAGAAGCCCCCATTACTAACCCCATAGTCAAATTGTAAGAAAGCACAGACACCAAGAATAAAGTCCTTTAATTGAAAAAAATGACAGACTCCTTTAATATTCTCAATTAAACCATACTTACTACCTCGCCAAATTCCACCAAAGCCCTCGTTCTCCAGTAATAAAAATAAAATAAGTAAACAACAATATACCATACTTGTCGGTCATTCTGTCCCACGCTGTAATCCATGTCTGGGGGATAATTAGTTTTCAACCAGGACGGTGTCAAGATGCGACAGTACAGGCTGAGAACCACTGGTGAATGAAATGCTGCAAGTGCAAAAGAAAACACAGACACCCAGAAAAAAGTCCTTTAATTGAAAGAAAGACACAGACTCTTTAATATTGTTAATTGAACCATACTTACGACCTCGCTCATTCCCCCGATGCCCTCGTCATCTGCAAAAGAGGTAAAAAAACAAACTGTATTCCTCACCATTCTGCAGAGATGCTTTCAATCCATTTGTCCCACGATATATATATGTGTGTTTTGACGAATATTTCCTTTGAGAACGATGTGTAAATGATATAGAGAATTGCTGTATGTAAAAGCTCATGTTAAAATCACATTGCAATCGAATAGCAATTGCACGGCATTCGGATGTTAATCGGATGCTAGGTGTGAAAAACGCATTGTACTTGCTTTTTCGGTCCCAATATCAGAATGTATTTTTTTCACACATATGGGTACGAGCCCTTAGCGGCCCATTTACTTGGATTAGTTTGAGACCCCTGTTTTAGACTGTGTGCCCAAGATGACTTTTTGGTGAGTCAAAAACACAGTGTCTTACAGTTCCAGCAAAGTGGATGGGATTTATAGAAATCTCCTGCCTGTTGTGCTTCTTTTTAGCACAGCGTAAACTGACCTGTGCTGCGAGTTTCAAATCCGCAGCATGTCAATTTCTCTTGCAGATATGCTGAGTTTTAGGTGTAGATATTTCCCATAGACTTACATTAGATGCAAAAAATCCACAGGTAGAAAACACAAGTGTGTTTTTAGTGCATTTCTGAGGCAGAAAAGCATAAAAAAGCACATATAATATGCACGTGACTGTATCAATAAAGCTGTGCCAAAGCTAAATACCGGGAAGTATCAAAAACAAAGGAACTTTATTTAAAGCACGACATACCAAAAAGAGATGAAAAATGCAGTACCAAAAATGTGATGACAATGCATGTAAAAAAAAATGCATTCAAAGACACAACAAAAAAACGCAAGCAACCGACTTTAATTAATAGGTGAAGAAATAGTGAAGAAAATCTGCAACATCAATAACTTACCCAAAGCTTATAGTGGGAACGTTGCCTTATAGTTTGAGCAATTTCTAGAGCTTTTAGTTAACTACCACGTATAAGGCTGTGTTTCCATGGTCCGGAAACACAGTGCTTTGGACGGAGCGGAAATTCCTCTCCTCCCAAAGCCCCGCCCCCTTTTGAACGCGCGCTCATTCCGGATGTGTTCAGGAACACCTCCGGAACACATCCGGAATGACCGCAGGGCTACATAGCCCTGTTTTATTTCCCTTGCGGCGACGCAGCGTCGCCGCAAGGGAATAGGACATGCTGCGGTCTAAAAAGACGCGCCGCATGTCCGGAAACGCAGGTCTGCCGCCTGCTTGTTTGAAGCATAGTGGAGACGGGATTTCTTGAAATCCCCTCCACTATGCTGTAACATCTGGACGCTGCGTGTTTGACGCTGCGCCAACGCACAGCGTCAAACACGCAGCAAATCCTGACTGTTTCCTGAACGTGGAAACATACCCTATGATTTATAAAAGTTTAATAACATATTAACTGTATACATCAGTTATTTCTGCTTATAATACTTTTGTTGAATATAGCAGTCCATATTTTTGAGAAACTGCGATCAACATATATCAGGATGCTGAAGTGTTAAACAAATGGGAATGGCAGTTTCAACATGAAAACAAGCAAATCTTTTAATTACTAGGTAAGGAACAAGCTACACACAGCATTTAGGCTTCTAGATGAACTTCTTATCATTTTTTGAAAGAACTAATAAAAGCAAAACAGAATATTCTCCCATTTTATTTATTTTTTCATTATTAGCATAGCTAATAATTTACATACAGAAAAATTCTGAGCATAAGCAGATTTACGCTTCTATTGTGGAACATCTTAGAATGGGGAGAATTTTCAAACTACTTTGTTGCTGGTCTTCAGCAGTTTTCTTTGAGAATCCTGGAGCAGACTTTGGTATCTTTGAAGTGCTGCACACATTCAGCTGGCACAGTGCAAACTTTAATATTGAGTATGCAAAAACTTGTGATGAAATGGAATTATTTGCTTGACAATGAGGTATGATAAGGGACTCTTTGCAAATGGTACTGTTTAATTTTTTCCAATCATAATAAAAGTATTTTTTTTTCCATTGACCCTCCAGGAGAGTGGTGGGCAGATTGCCAATCACATTCCACAATACAACAGCCCATTGGCAAAAATGTAATTAATTCTGAAATTATCCTAGGAGATTTTTCAGATTCACCAATATGCCGTTAGCCATGGAAAGGCCATGCTCACATATAGCATAAAAGCTGTGCGTTTTTTTAGCAAAAAATCCACTGCATTTAAGGCTATGTTCCAACAATGAGCTATTTGTGAGTTTTTGATGTTATCGATTTTCTGCACCATTTCTTTACCTATTAAGTAAATTTGGCTACTTGAGGTTTTTTCATTGCGTTTTTGTGTTCATTTTTTCACTTGCACTATTTTTTATCTCTTGTAGGTATGTCATTCTTTAAACCCTTCACGACCGATGAAATACAGGTATGTCATCAGTCGTGTCACTGCCTTTGATGCTGAGCCCGCATCTTTCCCTGCGCATGACAGCATCATGGACATCTAACAGCCACGGGTGAATTTGCTATCTATCCGCGGCTGTTAACAAGTTAAATGCCACTCTCAATCTCTGACAGTGGCACTTAACACACGCTGATCGGAAGCGCGTCACAAGACCTTCCCATCGGCGCCCCATCACATGATTACGGGGTGCCGATGGGTTGTCATGACAGCCAGAGTTCTGCAGAAAACTCCAGTGCCTGTCATTGTAAATCTCCTATGAATGCCGGACCGTGGCCAGCATTCATAGGAGATCATGATTTATTGCACACATAGCATGGCTGTGTAAGGTTCGGCCAGGACTGTAGTCATGGCCAAGAACACCTGGGCTTCTGTGTCCTGGCCTCCCCTCACAGAAACATATCCACTATTAGTCAGCATACCTGTGCCTTAAGGTCCAGCTCATTCTGATTCTCCCCTGTGCTGTGGGAGTACCTCTCCAGGTTGATCAGCATAAACTGAGACACAGTCTGTTTCAACTTCAACAAGAACATCTTTACTGGGTTCATTACACAGAACATCCAAAGTCTTCACATCTTTAACAACAGGCTTCACAAAACGATGTTCCTTTTCTTTCCCTGCATTACTCTCGTGATCACAAAGCGCGGGCCCGGGTCGGACCATCCCTGACGGTCCTCAGCATTATCTCTGTACAACTCTGCTATGGATATGCATCCCTCGGTCTGTTTCGCCCCAGACACAAGATCATTAATTCCCGGAGCAAGAAGCCACTGAAAGTGAGTACTGCCCTTCTGTTCTGTCTTCTGCATTTGCACCATGTCTTTACTATCCGTACTCACTGCTTCTGTGGGGTCCCTTGGCAATTTCACCCGGATTTTAAGGGTATCTGCCCAAACAATGAGTTGCCACATTCTGACCTTCCAAGCTGCACTGGTCCATTGCTGTACTGTTTTGGTGCTGTGGATGGCTGAGCTTCACTTCACTTCAAGTTACATGGCTTATAGCCCTTGTGGACGGTTCAGGCGTCCCTCGCCCTCTAACCAAATCTAACACCATAACTAGCTTACCACAAAGCAGACCCTCCTACTATTAACCATGTACTAACACTATATACTAAGAACTGTGAGCACTAAAATGCCCCCCATCAAGTGGTCAATCATACAAACTGCACTTTCCCTAACTTTATACACAACAGCAAAAAAATATAAATTATACTTTTATCCCTTAAGGTAATACACAGAATAGTGTAGCAGTACCTACAGTATGTGACACACAAAATGGTAATACACATGAACGTGTAGCAGTACCAGTAATATACGAGAAAGAGGAAAAAGATAAAACAATAACATTTTCCATTCCCTTACAGCTGAAGCCCTGCTATGTGTAGCACAGGCGATCGGATGATCGCAGTTTCATGTCTCCTAAGAGGACTTTTGAAGCAAGTGAAAAGTAAAACAAAAAATAGTTTTTAAAAACATTGAACATTAAAGAAAACACAAAAGCTCATATCACCCCCTTTTTGACCTATTCAAAATAAAACAATAATAAAAAACAGACATATTTGGTATTGCTGCATTAAGAAATGTCCGATCTATCAAAATATAAAGTAAATTAATCCAATCAGTACACGGCGTAAAAATAAAAATGATCAAAGCACCATAATTACATTTCTTTGCCGCCACAATATTGCAATAAAATGCAACAACAGGCGATCAGAGCATTTTATCTACCCCAAAATTAGATCAATAAAAACGTCAGCACGGCGAGCAAAAAATAAGCTCTCACCCAGCCCCAGATCCCAAAAAATGGAGACGCTATGGGTCTCGGAATATAGAAACACTGAATGCAGGTGGAGGGTGAACCCACCTGCTAAGGAGAGATTCCCAACATTAGAGAAATAAAATACTATATTTTTATTGATATACAAAAATTAAAACCATTTAAAAAGACAGGGTATAAGACAGGGTATAAGACCCCATAAAAGGAGGGGAAAACTGCTGCACACCAAATATTATAACCTGGATAATGGGGAGGTGGATGTCAAAACAGCAAGTCAAAAGAAAGGGAGGGTTGTAGAGTCAGGCTGTGAAAAAGCAGGTATACCGGCAAAACGCGCGTCGGGACGCATGCTTA
This sequence comes from Oophaga pumilio, assembly GCA_009801035.1. NCBI lineage: Eukaryota > Metazoa > Chordata > Amphibia > Anura > Dendrobatidae > Oophaga > Oophaga pumilio. Next base: position 223,803 of record VIAB01001151.1, on the reverse strand, counting down.
AGTTAGCAATCATAATAGGCAGATAGATAATCTTTACCTCCCTTGCCATTGCACCTGACTAGGAGATTGTATGTGCTCCGCACTATTCAGAGACCGAGCGGGAGCCACGCTGCTCTGACATCAGCTGAGTCTGCTGCTCATTACATAAGCACAGACAGCGAGACGGCGCCTGTGCTGTGCCGCGGCTGATGGACATAGAGCCGGCTAGAAATACTAGTGCGGCTGTGCTGGATGATATGTGCTGGATGATATGTGCTGGATGATATGTGCTGGATTTAGCCCATCTGAATGGGATAAAGTGGTGCCACTGCAGTGCACAATAATATTACCAGCCATATTAGAGAGCACAATTTAATTTATGCAATCTCATACCGGGCAGGCTGCAATATTCCACAGTATTATATATATAAAATAAGACTGCCATATATGAGAATGGCCAATCAATGGCTCAATAATGTTATCAGCTACAATAAAGAGTATAATTTATTTATGTAATTTCATACTGGGAAGGTTGCAATATTCCACAGCATTATATATATATATATAAAACAGAATTGCTATATATTATAATAGTCATCCAATCTAAAGTAATATCTAGGTGGAACTTATGGATAAATGGCTAATATGGTTGCTGTAAGTTGAACTGGACTAAGACATACAGTATATCAGTCCATATATGTATGGTACAAGTGTATTATTCTTCTGGACATATAATTAATATCAGCAAGGGATGGTATAGCGCCATATAGTGATAACTTTAAAGGGAATATATTCTGCTTATAATTTAAAGGGACAATGGCCGTAATCCCTCACAATTTATAAAAACTTTTTCTTCTAACTTATTAATCAGTGGGTCATATTTGACCCAATATACACCCTTAGTGTATGTACATAATTTTATATAAAATTTATATTTTAAAATAATGGATTAAAAGTTAATTTTTATTTTAGTTGCACATATCTTTCTCTTTTTCTATCACTGATCTGTTATATTGTGGTGGTGTACACCTGTGTGCAACTCTGTCTGACGAGGATAGTTCCAATATATAGGAGTCAGGCTGTATACTTGTAGCAAATATACAACCCTCCCTTTCTTTTGACTTGCTTTTTTGGCGTCCACCTCCCCACTATCAAGGATATAATATTTGGCGTGAAGCAGTTTTCCCCTCCCTTTATGGAGGTGTTATACCCTCTTTTTAATTGGTTTTAATTTTTGTATATCAATAAAAATATAGTATTTTTTTCTCTAATGTTGAGAATCTCTTCTTAGCAGGTGGGGTCACCCTCGACCTGCATTCAGTGTTTATAATGATTTTTTGAAGTGCCTAACGCTTATTTGTGCATTTGGACTTATGATTTTGGGTCTCGGAATATGGAGAAATAATTTTTTCTTACAAACTTTGGCTTTTTTTCACCACTTAAGTAAAATAAAACCTATACATTTCTGGTATCTGTGTACTCGCACTGACCTGGAGAATCATACTGACAGGTCAGAGAAAATACGAAATGTCAAAAACTCACCAAAAACTCATTGTGAGCACACAGCCTAACAGTTTAAAAAAAGTATGTGATTTCATATCAAATCATGCCTTCTGTGCATTTAAACATGTTGTTGAACTGAACATTTGTTGTGTACCTTTTACTTACAGGATTATATGTGATGCCTGAAGAAAAGCATATAAAAATGTCTTTGTGTTTTTAAGTGTGTAAATTGTTTCTTCAGAGAGGAACGTACTGGTAGTAGCAATCCTGCAAGTCAATATCGACCCCTTAACAAGCCTTGCAATATGACTTAGGATAAAAGCCAAATCTGAATCTTAACCCCTTAACGACCGC